>JANHFX010015387.1:27191-43592 GCA_027560015.1 Chloroceryle amazona | reverse complement strand
AGGAGCAGGGCCTCTGTCCCTGGTTGCTGTGGGACCGAACGCAGGCGGGAGGATGTCTGACTCAGAAGTGCATACTCTGAGGCAGAAACGCTAAAATTCCCTCTTTAGCTGCTCTCCTCTCCACCACACCCCCCGACTTCCTCCTCGCGATCGTCGTTACTCTCAGAATAACTATTCTGTATGAATCTCAATCTGAGGAGCAAATTTTCGCCACAAAGTACGCGAGAAGCCCGGCAGACCCGCCGGATCTCCCACATGCTTGGAACTTACTTGAGGGACGTAGAAGAGGGGGGCGAGAAAGGGGAGGGAGCGGTAGCTTTAGCTAGGACGAGTTCAGGGGTATGTGGCGGGTTTGACTGAATCTCTCCTGTCCTGAGGCACTTGAGGCTGAGAATCTTCCCTGAAGCGTTTAAGGCTCATATATAAGGCAACTTGGGAGAGAGCCTCTTTTAAAGCGAGACAGCATTAGCTGAAGGCGTTTCTTTTCTGCAGGGAACGAGACGAGCAGCGAACAAGCCTCGTTCCCCCTCTAGGGAAGGGCACTCGGGGAGCAGGTATGGTCTGCCTTTATGCGGACCAGCGGGAGCTGGCAAGTGAGAGGCTCGCTCAGCGTCTGAGTGCAGACACAGCCCCTACCGTTTGTGCTGTGCTCGTTTTCCTTTCGCCATATCCACTCCCAGCTCCCCTTCTGCCCATACACCGCCCTGCCTCCCCTGCCTGGCTTCAGCCCCTCCAGCGATACGGCTGATTGAGGGAGGGGAGGCGGCGGCCGGGGTTTCATTCGACGCCCACCAGGGGCTGAGCGAGCCTCCTTCAGTGCGCAAACTCGGGGCACCAGATAAAAGCTGGGCTGGCAGCTCTTCTACTGCCTCGATGGAGCCGCCACAATCGGGTGACTGGAGAAGCAGTTAGCAGCAGCGCCATAGACTAGCGTCCCCCCACACCTTGGGCAGAGAGAGTTTGGGGCTCTAAACAGCTGCTGCTGCGGCAGGAGGGAGCCGAGGTGAAGGGATCTGCTAGATGGTTGGACGCAGAGGAGGCGGCTGTAATGGGGCATTGAGTCTGAGGGAGGAGGGGGGGGCGATTAAACGTCTTGTGGTCATGGCGGAGTCTATGGGTATTTTTTTTCTGTCTAACTCTTCTGTGCGTGTGTCTCTTGTTTCTGTCTTTCTCTCTCTCTCTCCTTAGGGCGCTTGGCCGGGGCTGCTCGCTCGGGTTCTGCCTGTTGTTGCGCGAAATGGCGGCTGGCGTCTTGGTGGGTTTGGTCGGTTTGGTTTGTTTTTTTTCTTTCTTTTTTTTTTTTTTTTGTGTGTAGTTTTTTTTTCTTCTTGCCCTCCTCCTTCCCTCCCCCCGCTCTTGCCTTGGCTGCGGCTCCGCAGCGAACCGCGGCGGAGACAAGCGTCAGGAGGGGGGAGGGAGCTGCGCAGGAGCCAATAGCGACGTTGGCCCGGCTAGCTTGGCGCGCTCTGATTGGGTGGCGCTGACATCATCCTGCAGCAGGGGCAGCCGCAGCTGGGTAGGGTTGGGGAGCTGTTGGGGGAGGCTGGTGCAGAGGGAGAAAACGGGCGCCATGATCCTAGCGTGAGGGCGGACTTCGTGGGCGGGGGATCCGTGAAGAGCTGGTGAAAAGGAAAGCGGGACCAGGCCTTTGCTTCTCCTTCCCAAACAGTGACGGGGCTGTGAGGAGAGGAGCGGGGAAAGAGCGAGGAGCAACTCGTGCCTGCTTTTGTAACTGCGTCAGTGCAAGATGGCGCAGGGTCTCCCTAGAGAGGGAAGGGAGTTGCACGTCCGCCGGAGGTCATGTGACCGCGCTGCATTCTTGTGGGGTTTGGCTGCGGACCAAGCTGGCTGAGGCGGCGGCGGCTGCTTGGGAGAGTCCGTGCTTCCCCCCTCCCTGCACAATGCCGTCGGTGCCGCGTTGGTTCCCATTTCCCTTCCCCCATTAACCTTACGCAGGACGGTGTAGTTGCCGCTGAGGAAGGTTCTCGCTCTTCTACTTACTCTCCACCTATCTCCAGGGTGTAGCTGCTCTCGCGGGGGAAGCTTTCCATTCCGCCCCCTCTTTGCATAAGGCTTTACCCACCGCAAGGGAAAGTTCCTCCTCGGAGCCTACTTGCTCCGCCCGAGCGTGGGAGCAGGCGGTACGCGGCTCCTACGTGGGCCTTGCCAGCAGCCGGCTGTACTCACGTAAATGCTTCCCGCTCTCACTCGGCTTCCCCTCCTCATGTGCGAGAGCACTTTGATCTGTAAGTTAGGTTCCCTGGAATAATAGCATCGTTCTTGCCGAGTAAATTCCTGGAAGAGTCCATTTAAGCGATGTTTAAATTACCTCGTTTAAACAGCTGAGGAAAATAAATAGGCTGTGCAGAGTTGTTCTGACTAGTTTGTCATCGCATTTACAGAGTTGCTTTGCTGGGGGGGGGGCTAAAGGAAAATCTACAAACTATTAATGACACTTCTATTTTGAACAGAACTTCGCTATGGAAAAACATTCTTTTATTTGTATGTTGTTGCAGCCTTTTGTAGAAGTTGAGCAGCTTTTCTATGGGGTAATGCATGCATTACAAAGTTAGGCTGCACATGGCTCGTATCTTTAACACAGGGATTTAAGTGTATATATATATAGTGGAGATTAAAACTGTGGTATGCAAATATCGTGAAGATGTCCCATCTCTTACTTTCTGAGGTTCACAGGAAAATGAACTTGTCACACAGGTCTGGATAGACTTGGAAGCTTGGCAAATATATTTTCTGAGGTTTTTTATTACTTTAGTAATTCTGTCTGGGGACAAGTGAAGACTGTATGTTTTCCAATCCTAACACTTTTTTTCTTTAAGGAAGGCAATCTGGGTTACTGTTTCAATAGGGTTCTCGTGTTTTCAAAACAGTAACTTAAGTGCTGGTTCCCTGGTCTTGTTCTTGCATGGCAGGGTATAAATTTAGTCTCTGCTTCTAACCCAGTGAACAAATTAACAGTTAAAATTGCTGATGCTTTAAGGGTGGTGGCTTGTTGCATTTAGATATATATCATACAACTTGTTCTGTTCTTAATCTGTCCCTAGATAGATGTGAGTATTTGGGATTTTTCTTTTTTTTTTTCTTCTGCATTAGTAAGCCAGTGGGGGATAAAGCTTGAATATTTGGTGAATGTGTTGTGTGAGAACTGGAATGAAAGTAACAGTATATGACTAATATAGAAGACTTGTGTATAATAGATGCTACTTAATATGTTACATAAGTAATATGGTGAGGTGGAGTCTAGTTACATAAGAACTGACTGGGGACTTGGGAGCTACTGTGAGTAGTCCATATTAGTTGTAAATACAGCCTGCAGGCCACCTCGGTGTTGTCAGGGGAGGGGTAGAAGAACAGAATTGGAAGCAACTAATAGTGCTACATTTTTCCTTTGTAGGTTATGTAATGGATACTAGAAAAGAAATGGAGGAGACGGTAATTAAGGGTGACATAGTGAAGCTCTTGAAACTTTGGAGTCTTATTTAAGCTTAGAATTTAGTTCATAGGCTGCTCTTCGTAAAAGAATAGCCCCCCTCCTTTTTTTTTTTTCTCAGCTGGTGACTGTCAGATGTGCGTTGCATCAACCAATTTTGTTCTGTTCAGACTACTATAAAGACCAGGATTTTTGAGTCTTACAGGTTGTGAGGCTTTTGAGTTGTTTGTTTGATTGCTTAAAAAAGCTTACTGGAAATGGTGTTATGAGGAGACAGTATGTTTGTTGACCAAATGTTTAAGTGACTAGATTACTGATTCTTATTGTGTAGGCATAGTATGACACAAGTTAAATAAATACTGTCTTTGTAATGGAAACTTGCAAAGAGCCTTTCAGTGTACAATGATTCTTTTGATACAGAACAGATTTATTTGGGACCTGACATTGTGAATATTTCCTTGCAAATGTGTTGAATGGAGAGCATTCATTTCAACTGAAGATGAGAAATAAACCACATTTCTGTTTGATTAGTACTTGCATTTAGACATGCATTCCCTAATTATGAAATAGGGAGCATCTTGAATGCTTACATTATAGAGCAGTTTGCACAGAATACCTAAAAATCAAAAGTTCATCTGTGGCAGCTGAAGTTTTAATTCTTAAAACACCCTTTTGGGTAGCTCATTTATCAGATTTTGCTTGAAAATCAAGAAGTGAATTACTCTAAAATTCTATGTGCAACTGGTAGCTTATTGCAACAGTACTTCAATTGAGGTGTCACTGATTTGCCTTAATTTCTGTAGATTCATAAAAGTTTTAATGCACTCATAATGTTTTCTTATTTAAGCTTTTTTTATTAGCTGTGCTCAGGGAAGCAGTGTTAGTGACCTTGAAAGAAGTAGTAGCTCCAGCAGTCTCAGAACAGTGTCAAATGCACTCTGAATTACTTCTGCTGAAGGAGAGACGAGTAAAAACAGGATGTGCATCCTGAGACAGAAACCTCAGGGGAGGGGGTTTGCCCTGAGGCCAGTCTGATGCAAGCTGTGTCTTAATCTGGAAGGTGAGGGAAAGAAAAGGATCTGTAGGAGAGGGAGACTAGTTAAAAATAGGCATGTAACTTGCATTTATGGTAGCCTACCAGGGAGACAATTTCTACTTTCATTTTAATAATGATATTTCAACTGGTTGGATGTTCTCCATTAGTAAGTCTTGTGGTGCGAACTTGCCATGATAGCCTGCCTGTACATGTATATGTGGTCTGTGCCTTTGCTAAGACCTGCTGTTTAAACACTGTTGTTTACCTTTAGCCTTACAAAGGGACTGACAGGAATTCAAGGGCATTTAGGGGAGAAAGGAGAGAGATACAAAGTGTAATAGATCTTAGTATGCATTAATGCCATAGCTGAAGTGGTGCTCATGCTGAAAGTTGATCCTGTACCTTTTCCCAGCTGTTCATTCTTGTTTCTGCACCAGCCCTTTTTTGATGGTGCAAGTGATCATGTGGGAAATAAGACAGAAGAATGCATCTGGTATAAGCCAAATTGCAATGGATTGGTTTTTTTAATGTGAATGTTAATTGTGTGGCTTCACAGACACTCCTGCTTGAACAGGAGTAGAAGGGAGCAGCTGCAGGGAGAATGGACGTGTGCAGGTTTTAACTGTTAGTGAAATTAGGCTGTTTTTTCTTTTTAAATTGCAGTTCTTGGGGAATTTCAAGGGGTGACCCTTAAAGGTGCTTGACTAGTGCAGCCAGAATTATGGCCTGAGGAGTCAAGCATACTTAAAAAAAAAGCTAAGAACTTTGAGATTGTATAAGGTACTGCTAAGTCGACCTGCAGTTGTAGGTGGCAAGATCATTTTGGGTTCAGTGAAATGATAGCCTACAAAAATAAGTTAAATGCTGGGTGTTTTTCTCATCTGTAACCTAGTTAAGCGTTCACAGGGTTTTAGACTTAAGGAACTTATTTTGTTGCAACAGGGTGAAACTTGGAATAGGCTTGCTTCTTCTAGAAGTGGCTGATAATCTAATAGCTGGGGTATTTAGTGAAGAACTGCTTTTACGGGAAAAGTTCTGAGCTAATCTTATTTTTAAAAAGTGATCCCTGTGGGTCACAGTGGTCACTAGTCCAATGAATATGCATTATTTGTATGTAGTAGAGCAGGTCCAGGTCCACAAACTAAGCAGTTTATCCACTGGATGTGGAAAGACCGTTCAAGGCTTGGAACGGCAGCAGGCCAGGAACTTCCTTTGTACAGCACTTCAGGCTTTGTGCTATGATGAGCTTTTCTGAAAGTTGAGACTGATAAGGTTTTTCTTTAGGAGGAAAGCAAGTTACTGTCTGCTTCTACAGTTCTTAACAGTTGAGTTCCTCACTTCAAGGAGCAAGTTTTAAGCTGCTGTATGTCCAGCTAATCCCAGTGTTAGTGGAAATTTGCACAAAGTCCAGCTCACTGATATGACCTTTAGGTAGTAAAATGGGGGCAGTGGTGTTTTCTCCGTCTAGAATGACCTTGTTATTTGAAGTAGAGTCTTTCTGTTGACCTTCTGGTTGCTCTGGAAAGCATTATTAAGCTCTCTGAAGTTACTTTCATAACTGAGGTATCACTTTGACCTGGTTGTAATACACCACTAGGCGTGAAGCTCTGTCCATAACAGCTCTTAGAGGAGGATGCTGAAAATAACCATCTGTTGTATGGTTCCTCAGTATTAAGATGCAGACAGCGTAAGTTCAGCAATAGTTCTTGAGGATCAATAGAAAAGAAATGGGGGGAAAGTACTGACACTTTCTGAGAGTGGGGCTGTGCCTGAGTCAGGAAGCTACTGAGCTGTGGGGCAGCTGAAGGTGGTCCTGTCACAGAGAATGAAAGTATTTGTGTTGCTTGTAAGCTGGGAACCCAAACAAAACAGAACTGCTGTATTTGTGTGGTTAAGTGTTGGACAAAAGAGGTTCTTTGTCTGCTGAAACTTACTACTGCAGCTTGTCTGGAGGGAGTGGTAGGGAACAACCACAAGCTCAACAAATTCCCTGCCCTGTTGTAGTGAAGCATGGAAGCGCTGTTTGCTGGCTTGTTAATGATGCACACTCATGCAGTAGCTCTTACTCAAAAGTAGAAGTGCAGCTTGAGTGCAGCAGTATTTCCTGTCTCTTCATATGTTTAGCTTTTGAAGACTGCTGTAGTCCTTCAGTGTGGCTTATTCGGACTCTGTTTAAGAAGTACAGAAATCTGACAGCAGAATGATATACTCTGAATGTGTAGCTTTCTGACATCGAACACCACTGGCTAGAATAATGGATTTGTTTCCTGAAAACTTCAGTAGATTAGCAACTAGTGAGGCTTTGTATTGGTGGAGTTCAAGTCTTAGTAGCTCATCTAACAAAACTAGACTGTGTCTTTCTGTCCAGTTGGTCGTCATGTGTATGTATCTTTGATAGCTGCTCCATCCAGTGTTAGTACAACTATTATAGACCAAGCAAATACAAATCCACAGCTACCTTGCGGGGCAGATCTGGTGTGTGTCAAAACTAGTGTGAAGGGCATAAGAAGAACTTGAGCTGAAGAGACAATTTTATATTAGTGCAGTCAGAGCAATCCCTTTGAGAGACTATAAGTAAGACTAACTGGTCATGAAATTGAAATAGTAACAGTCTGAGCTCTTTCACCAGCTTTATTGCCTGGTAAGTGCTAACTTCATTTTGGGCCATGGTGTTTGTACCCCAGTGTTGTCAGGCTGATGATGGATTGCTTGATGTAGTCTTATCTTCTGAGGGAGGGTAAGCAGTCTCAGATTGTATCCAGAAGAGCTACAGGCCTCCTAATTAGAACATGTTGCTTAAAATGTCATTGTCACAGCTATCCTGATTTAGACTGCTCTTCACAAAATGAAACTGTTGGCTTTTATCAGGGTGGTACCACATTTTGATCTCAAAAGCTGTGCTCCACTACTCCAGCATTCATATGCTGGAGCAAGCTCATAAGCTTATAAAGGCATGCCGGGCAGTTGTCAGATGCTATTTTTAAACTGTTTCTGAGAAACACTTCTGTCTTCTATCTCTGCACAAGCATAAGAAAGGCTATACTTCATGTAGGAGCCACAGTGTCTGGGCTCAGCTAACAGTAATTTTTTGAACTACGGTGTCTCTTCTGAGACAGTGAGGTTGAATCTTAACTGACTTCTGTTGCGGTCCAGGGAATAATGTTATGATGATATAACTAGGAAATAGTGGCAGTGGGCTCTTGAGTCCTTGGTTATAACTACCTCTTACAAAAGGTACAGGTCTATGGTGCTTGACAGACTAGCCAAATTTTTCTAGGAATTCTGATGGTTAATGTCAAAGCACCTGCTTTGCTTAATGACATACAAGAAGAGTTGGGAGCTGGAAGACTTCAAATGGTATCTCTCCCGGTGAATCTTAAATGTGGTGGCTTTCCTTAATAATTTGCTACTGATTTGCAGTAACCCTTTTACTACAGTTGTGTGATACTACTGTACATAACCTTTAAATTTCTACTAACATTAGAAAATTGTATTGAATGCAAGTGGGATCTGTATGCCAGTATTTTAAGGTCTTTTCTTCCTATGTCCAAGATCATCTATTTCAGGACAAGCCTGAAATGCAAACACTGAATATGGCTGTTAACATACTCTTGCTATACCAGAGAGGGAACTCCAAAATTGAAGGACCATTATATATTATGTAATTTGGGGTAATAATAAAGAATACTGACGAAGCATTCAGACTTAGTTTTGTTAAAAATGAAGTTTGTGTTAAAACTGGTGGGCAGGGATATTTCAAACTGGGGTTAATACTATGAACAGGAATTTTAAAATTGTGCTGCTATAGGATGTAAAATCAATATACTGAGTTATACATGTCTTAGAGCTGTCCTAAAACACTGCAGTTGCTAATACAGACCTAATTGATGGGAAGGAGTCATTGTTTCAAAGCATTATTAAGACCCTATCCTGGAGGCTGTAGCTAAGCCTGTACTATTTCTAAGATTTGGTTCTACAGGGTCTTCTGTTTTGGGCTTGCTTTTCTAGACCAGGCAAGATGCTCTTCCACACTTCACTGCAGATTGTGCCCTACAAATGTTACTGGCCTTGGAAGTGCAGCTGTTGGCTAGATTGGTTTGTCTTCTGTTTCAGTGGTAAGACTACTTAATCCTGTTCCCGTTTAAGTAAATTGGAGTAGTTAACAGACACCAAGGAGAGGAGCAACTATCTAAATTTTCCCTTGTAGACAAAGCGTTGGCGCTTACGCAAAGGAGAAAAACTTAGCATTTGAACCTGTTGTAACCTCAGCCTGCAGTTAGCAAAAGCCAGATAATCTGTTTGAAGGGTATGATACCTTTTGCACTTGATCTCCTGTTCAAGTTGGTTTGCTTAAGCATGTCCTTCAGTTTCAATAATGCAATGATACTGCAACATGTGTTCTAGAAGTTTCCTCATTTAAAACAAACAAATGAAACAACTTCACATGCTTCTGTAATCTAGCAAGAATATTCGTGTGCTTGTGTCCTCTTCTGTTCATTTTAATGGCTTTGCCTTACCTATTCTGATCAGAACTAGAGGCTTATGTCTCAAATGTCTCATGACTAATCCTTACATCCTTTCAATATATTTTGTAAATAACATGTCACATGTAAGCAGGTATTGAGCTGTCTATAAATGCTCCTTCTATATAGAATTGACTTTCTGGAAGGTAGTTGTTCATGTCTGTATATGCTGCATGAAGCTTGGATGGTTTTGGTGGTTGATTTTGTTTTTACTGTAGACAGCCTATGTGTTTAATAGGAAGTGTCTTGTTCTGGGTGCTGCTTCTTTTTGCTCTTGCTCTTGTGTTGAGCAACAATTATGTACTGATTACACTCAGTACAAGCAAACTCTACATCCTGTTTAGAATAGGATTTACATATTAACGAGTATAAAACATCTGTTGCATCTTCCTAGAAATAGTACACTGCAGTCTGTGATATTTCAGCTTCACAGCTGTTCAGAAGCCATTCCATATTAAAAATACAAAACCTTTTAAGAGATGTCTGAAGTAACACTTAAAAATAGGTAGGTGGTTTTTATGTGATGCAAGAATGAGTATTGTTTTGGAGTTGGTACTCTTCGCCCTTCTGCATCATCCATCCCCAGTATCGTAATAGAACATCAAAGAAAAAATACTGAACTGAGTGTCCAAAAATGTAGGTCCAGTAGATTCTGTTTTGCTTTATGCTTTTCTAAGATTCTTAGTTGAATCTGAGTTTTGGATATGCCCAGTTGGCAGTGGAATGAAGGAGAGGTTTCTTTACATCTTAGAAACACTACAGGTCATAAGCTGATATCTTGCTCTACTTTTTGTATGATAAATAAACATGAGATGCTTCACTGAGCTCCTTTGTTTTTCCCCTTACACAAGTTTAACCTAAGCATTGATATTTTTTGATGTGTTTTAAGCCGCATTAAGCAGGAGCATGCCTGACTTGTGATATCTTTTTGAAATGCCCTTAATATCAAATACTCGATGTTCAATTGGAAGTGCTTTCAGGGAACTCCTGGCCTTGCTGACTGTTGCAGGAAAAAAGAATTAAATAGACTCTTCTGTAAACAAGCTTCACAACATACCCATGAAATCTGTTTAGCCTGTTTAAAGTAGCTGGCTTTTAGTACATGTAAGCTAAACCAGTCAAAAACATGAAAATACCAAGATGTGTTAATACCTACGCTTACCATTACAGGTGACCAAAGAGAGAGTGGAGGCTTTGAGAGGTAGCTGCATCTATTTAGGCAGAGGGATGAAAGAATAGATGGATTGAAGCAAAGGCTGTATTCCTGATGTTAACCAGAGAATTGTTACTGGAAGAACATTCTCATCAGCACTTGTGGGTTTTCTAAGCTGTTCACTTCTCAGAACTTTTTAATATATTTTTATCAAGTGCATCATCATTAGAGGTCCTGCCCTTAACTCCAATAGCTGCTGGAGTTAAGGACTCCCAATATTGGACTGTAAGAAAGAAACTGAACTGAAATCTGTTTGTCTTGGTTGGAAAATAAGCAGGCCTAACCTGTAGTTCTTGAACAGTGTGATAACTTAAGTAGCTCAAGGCTATGTCTAGCATAGGTCATAGAAATGATGAAAACAGTCATTGTATGCAACTGCAGAGTTCTGAAAGACCAGCTTAGAAGGGGATCTTCTGTATGCGAATAGCATCCCTATTTCAAACAGTTGTGCTGCATTGTACATCACATGATCACTAGCGGTTGTGCAACAGGAAAGCCTAGCTTTTTTTTTTCCATTCATCTTATGGAGCTTGTGAAAGGAAATGTAGATTGGACTTGTATTTAACTATAGCTTCCTTCCTGTTGGGAGCTCATGTCTGAACTGTTACAGATTTCTGCCCATGTGGTATACTTTGGTTTCCTGCCCATATTTGAGTAAGCTTTGGAGTCTCAGGAGTGGAGAGGGTGACTGGAAACCATCTTTCTGTGGAATTAGAAAGTTATTTCATTTTTTGTCTCCTTCAGCTTTCTGGATCGGTACAACTAGCTGTACGCTGTGTGTGTCATGGTCAACTGGTGGTATGTGTCAGTTAATAATATAACATGTATGACTTGTTTAAGCTTTTCTTATTCCCAAACTTAGATTCTTATTTTCAAAACATAAAATAGTTTTGCTATATCTGAAGCATACCTTGTGTTGTTTCTAAACATCAAAAGAAAATAACTGGACTGGAGGCTAGCTCAGAGAATTGCAGTTTTATGCCTAAATATCCAGCTCACTACCAGATTTCTCCAAGACCGCCTCAAAGGTTTCCTATGCAATAAGTGCTGTGAGGTAGACTTAAAAAAAAGTCATGAAAAGTAGCTGAATTTTTAATACCATTTTGGAGCTAGATGTTCATGTGCAATCTTTTGTAGCTTTCTGAAAAAGCTCTAACCACCAAATCAGCCTTGTTAAATGCCAGAGAACTGGAGTGATGAAGCCTGCAAGCATTGCCTCAAATGTCTTGTTGCAAATACACTGTATGGCATAAATTTGTCTGCATGGCATAATCAGTCTCTTGTTTCTTACAACTTTCAATTACTAGGAATTTAAATTTATGTTTATAGATGGAAGTAGAAGGAATGTGATTTAGTGCAGTCTGATTTTACAGTGTCATGGAAAAATCTGTCTAGTAGCAGATGGCAGTATATATTTTTTCCTAAGCTTATGTGACTTTTTTCCTAGCTATTTACACATTCTGTTTGTATTAACTTCAGGTTTTCTTCATAACACTGTACCAAACTTAAGTATAGAGGTGTTTGTTTTCTTTGTTTTATAATGTGAAAGAGAAACTCTGCTGAACCTGCTGATCTTTCACAACAGAGCAAGAAGTGATTGAAGGGGGCAGGTTGGTGCTTGAGGTCGTAAGTCAGAGTAGTATTGTGGCTTGTAGTTGCTACTTAACTGACTTCGAAGATACCAGCAGGGGAAGAAAAAGCTATAGCTTAAAAACACAGCTGGCAACGGGCTCATGTCTACCCTCAGTAAAGTAAACTTTCCTGCCGCAATCTCCTGATCTGTTTGGATAATGATAAAAAGATACTGGGCAAGACCCAAGAGTTCTGTGACTGTTTGCCCAGAGTTTAAATATTTCATGCTTTGAGTGCTTGTGGGGCATAAATGTTGCAGCAATACTGTCTCATTTATTTTTAGGTTTGGGGAGCAGGAAAAATGCTTATTTCCTGTCCTTGCCTCCCCCCTCCCCTACCCCCCAAAAGCTAGGGTACCTTAGACAAGGGGAAGAAAAGTAATAACCCTGGGCTTATGTGTCAGCTCCAATCAAACAATGTAAATACATTTCCTGACCTCCTTTGTGGAAAGGGTAGTACAGCCACTGCCATTACATGGCAGTGCTTTGATGGTATTTCTTCTGAAACAACACAAAGGCATTAAGCCTCTCAGCTTAAATGAGAATGCAGTTTACTTGTTGCTTGTATATGAGTAGTCCCCAAAACGTGGCTATTAAAGATCATAACTAGATTTACCTCCTCTCCAGTTGCTATCATGGGAACTTTGATGCTATCTATGCACAGGCATGACTAACATGAGAAATCAGTGAAACTGAATACTCTAGTGCCTCTTAGTCATTATAATATATTAATATATTTAGGTAATAACCATTAATGTCTTTACATCAGGTGATACTTTTCTTCTCCACAGCTGCAGATTACTACTACTTGGAGGGTTTGGTTCATGTCTGTGCTATAAAGCAAAGGAATGTGATAACTTTGCAACAGTACCTGTCTAGTTTGAGCTATGTCAAACTGCTTTCATTTAACATAAAAATCCTAAATTGCTACCTTGACCCATAGAGGCATAAAGAAATCCATAGCAGTGAGTTGGATTTTGTCTTAAGGGAGAAATGCACAAAAAAAAGGGCAAAAAAACCCCCAAACAAAACAAAAAAAAAAAAAAAACAAACAAACAAAAAAACCCACAACATATGGTTCTGGTTACTAGTACTGTAAATATGGTAGAAGACAACAGTTTTCTTGTTGTGAGAGTTTATTGGCACCAGTATGCAGGTGTTAAATTCATGAGGAAAAGTGTCTAGACCTATCCTAAGGATCTTAGTATATTCGCAATCAAGGTGCACATACCTGTAGTATAAATACCCTCTTCCTGTCAAAAATCAGTCTGCTGCAGTCCACCTTCAAGTATGAAGTTTGGCATTGTGAAGCATATGCAGAACAGGCCCATGATTACTCAGGCAAGAAGCAAATAAATACTTAGGCATGTAGAAGTGTCCCCATGTATGGAGCAAAGGTAGAAACAGCAGGCTTGTCCTAGCATGCTCCTCCAGCAGCTACACAGAAATGTCACAACTGTGTAGAACTGCACTTTCCAGTCTTCTGTGTATTTTCCACCATGTATTTTCCACTTACTTAGCAATGGTGGCTATGCTGTCTTTGGGGATGTTGGTTTGCATTTTGGTCTGTTTTTTTCTTTCATTTAAAGTTGTGATTTTTAGAAAACAGAACAGATCTTAGCTGCTTACTGTGGTTCTTCCTGATGAAGCAAAAATTTCATGCTAGTGTTAGCTGCTTTGGAAAACTCTGTATGAAAGGATATTGATTGAGAACACAATTTTCAAAATCAAACTCTGGAAAAAAAAATAGTGTCTGCTTACAGAAAGGCTTGCAACCTCTTGCATCACTACTTAGGCAGAGACAGTAACACCTTAATCCCCTGATGTCTGAATCATGTTCTTTCAGTTAAATACACAGCACTATGGTCGCTTGAGTAGTGATAAAAGTTGCCCCAAACAAGTTTCTAGTTTGTAGAGGAAAAAAAAAAAAAAATTGCTGCTAGTTAAACTCGAAATGGTTGATTCTATGGGCTTGTGTTGCAGTTTGCTTTACACCTCCATCCAAGGAATTCTCATTTTCTTACAATTTCATATGAAATTATTAATAAACTGTGTGAACATTTAGCTGGACTTGGGTAGAACCACCCCATCAAAAGTTAAAAATGAGCCATTTGTTATTAAACAGCATATAAACATAAGCAGTGAATTACATGAAGGACAGGGGCTTAGTCATAGAATCATTAAGGTTGGAAGTGGCCTTCATGAAAGATCATGAAGTCCAGCTGTCTACTAAAACATTACGTCAATATATGTTCCCTTCAAACAGTAAGATCTGCCAACTGCATAGAAGTCTTTGTGAGTGCTGAAAGGTCTGAAAGTAGGCAGGGCTGGTAGCACCACCTGTTGTTCTTGGCATGGTTTTAGTTTCCTGAAGTCCCAGTGATGAAGTTACAGGTAGAATCAGGAGTGCAGGGGGATCATGCTCTAATTCTTGGGTTCATACTTTACAAAAAGCTTCATGCTGCTTGTTTGAGAACTTGGCAAAAATCTTGTCCAAGCACTGATTCTTTCATGGGAAAAGGGTGTATTTAAGTGGGGGGTGTGGTTTAAGAAGCTTATGTTTCAAAATGAGCCTTTCACAATTCCCAGTGCTGGTCAGATTATATATGCCTTAGACTTGTGAAACGGATGTAATTTAGCCAGGTATAATGTAGCTTGTTCATATATATTTCTTAGAGGCTGAGAATAACATTAAAATCTAGATTACTTGTGTAAATTCCTCATACAGTGGTCACTCTGGACTGCTTTAACCTGAGCATATGAGCATGAATTACTGTTAATTGCTTCTAATTATACTAACATCTCAGCAGAAAAGAAGAAACCGCCACTCAGTTAAAGCTGCTTTTATTATTGTTGAAAGATGAATAATAACAGGAAGCAAGGGGTAGACTGATGTATATACATAAGGCTAAAGGAAGTGCATTAAGATGAAATTAAGGGTGTCCAGGAATAAAGGGCAGCAGTGAGAGCTAGAGAAAGGAGGGGAGTGGGAATTGGTGAGAAAGCAGCACTGAGGGCTTAGAGAAAGGAATGGGCTGGGAATTGATGAAGTGAGAAGAAGAAAAGGATGGTGAGCTCATCCAAGAGTAAGAGAAGGACCTATGGTGGAGAGCCATCTTGGCAACAGTGAATGTAGAGGAAGCCTTACATAAGACTTGCTGAAGCTTAATACTGTTAGCTAATGACACTTGTCATCAAGAAGTCAGTGCAGAATTCTAGATCTGCAAGCATGGGATTGACAGAAACAGTGCTGGGGCAACTGGTGGGGTTGTTAGCCCGGCCTAGGGGCTGTAGGAGTTGCAGCTAGTTTGAGGAAAGAATGATTAGTTTGATAGTAACCCAACAAAGTAAAAAGTAATTAGCAGTAGGACCATACTGATGGTGACTAAAAGAGTTCAACTCAATGTTGGAATGCTTTTCTCTTCTTAATGAGCCCCAGCTAGGAAGTGGTATGTCAGGGCCTACTGTGGGTGTGAGAGCCAACAGTGGTTTGAGGTGTTTTCTTCAGTTGCTCTTCACTACTCCTATGGGTTATTGTTCTGATGCAAAAGCATAGTGCTCCATCATCTCATCTGTGTTGATGATTTGTGACAGTATGCCATGAACAAAGGATTGATCTGTTTAATAAGGAGATTACTTTCTCCCACTCCTGAATTTAATTTCTGAGCTGGAGCTCAGTGTTGATCTAAGATTCATCAAAATGAAGGGGGAACTATTTTATGATGTGTTACAATCTCTCCAGCCACTATTGCTGCAGAACACTCTTCCTCCTTTTCCAGTTTTGTTTATACTGTGTAAGTGGATTTTCAAAGCACATCTGTGCCTCACGTCATGGATGTAGGTAACTAGAAGCTAATAGTTGTAGCTTGAGGAATTCTGTTAACATTGGAAGTGTAAGGCAGAGATAGAAGGGGCAAAGTCTCATTAAAAGTGTATTAAGTATTACCCTGAGATGCTCTTAGCTGTAGCCTCATAGTGGCATGGCACAATTTAACAAAGCTATTCCTGCAGGAAGGTCTTTTACTGATGACACAGCAAGAAATAAATTAGTAACAGTATGTGGCCTTTTTATAAAACAAGAGTATCCAGTGGTCCAGGCAGTCTGTTCTGACATTCTCAATTTTCTCCCCTGCTTGATTTTTATAATATTAAAAAACATAATTGAGAGAGGTGATGCTACTACTCTGCTCTGGTGAGACCTCACCTGGAGTACTGCATCCAGCTCTGGAACCCTCAGCAGTGGAAGGACATGGACCTGATGGAGCAGGTCCAGAGGAGGGCCATGAAGGTGATCGGGGGCTGGAGCACCTCTACTATGAGGACAGGCTGAGGGATCTGGGATTGTTCAGCCTGGAGAAGAGAAGGCTCCTGGGAGACCTAATAGTGACCTTCCAGTACCTGAAGGGAGCTTATAAGCAGACTGGAGAGTAAACAGTAAACAGGCTGTTTACAGAGGCCTGGAGTGAAAGGATGAGGGGCAATGGTTTTAAATTAGAAAAGAGTGGATTTATATTGGATGTAAGGAAGAAGTTCTTTACCATGAGGGTGGT
>JANHFX010015387.1:0-27091 GCA_027560015.1 Chloroceryle amazona | reverse complement strand
TCGGTACGGCAGCCGGGGGCAGGTGTACCGCCGGGGCGCCCGCTCCCCGCCCGGTACCGGGAAAGTTACCGGGTGATGTTGCGCGGGACAGCGCGTCTCGGCCAGCAGCGAGCTGGGTGGAGGGAGGGAGAGAGCGGCGGTCAGGACGGTCCTTCCTGAGGTACCCGCAGCGTATGAGTGAGAGTCCCCCCTCTACCCCCGTCCTCAGCTGACCACAGATCGTGACGTTTTCTAAAGTGTTTTCCCTATAGCTTTTTGAGCTGTTAAGGTTTATTCGGCTCTTATTTTTAAGGCTAAAACTAAAGTTGATTCTTTTATTGGAGATTGAGGTTCTTCCGAAGGAAGGTTTTACTTGGGCTTTCAGAAGGCCTCCGAATATCCCAGGACCTGCAATAGCTGTGCAGGAGTTGGCAACACAGCCGTGGGTAGCAATGCACTCTCCTGCTTCCCGCACCTGCCCATCACTGGCAGAGCCGCTGCCAGTTGGTGCCTTTTCAGACAAACCTTCTGGTTTGTGTTTCAGAGCCCCCAGCTAGTGGGGCTGAGACCACTTCTCCCTTAATAGAGTCAAAAACTGAGAAATCGGGGCAGGCTGTCCTCAGCACCTTCCCGCGGTGTGCTCTATCTCTGGAGCATCTGGGCTAGAGAAGGAGGGACAAGCATGGGGAAGGGGCAGTTTCCTGGACAAATACAAGCAGGCTGGACAAACGCAGTCAGCCTCAAAAGCCCATGGCAAGACCCAGCCATTACCTTCTCCCCTGTGAGCTGTTGGAAAGACTCATGATGACAACTGGGGCAAGGTCTGTGGCAGCACAGTGAGATGGCAGCAGGCACAATGAGCTGCTGCGTCCATGGGCATATGCTGTGCAGCAGCAGAACTGGATGGGACACCCCGGTGTGTCTGCGTGAACAATGTTCCCAAGCTTGAGGAAGAGGACCTTGCTCTACACTTCATAAGAAGGTTATTCTATTATCCTACTGCAGTCCTACTCCTTGGCATATTTAAAGGGGAAAATCTAGTTTCTGGATCTCAGTGGAGCACAGGTGACCTTTCACAAGAGTGGGGTGATTGTGGGTATTCAGCAAGGCACAGTGCTGCAAGTAAGGCATTTACAGGGTTAGGTATTGCCTGAGCTGCTGCTGGCCATAGGGAAAATTTATGACATGTATGTCATTTGTTAGTGCTGATATTAGATCATTGTTTCTCAAGGCTCTCCCTGCTCTCCCAGATCCCCTACCAGTCAACCCTTTATCAGCCAGACTCATCTGGAAGCAGAACACATATATAAATATATTATATATAACTCTTGTACAAAATAAATCTTGTGAAACATCCTCTCATCTAATGAAAGACATTTGAGTAGGGAAAAATATTGATATTTGTGACAAAGGCTAGTACTATCAAGTGGTTTAAGTGTTAGAGAAGGTTATCAGCATTGCCAAATAAAGCCTAAATAGTCTGCTGCAAATTCATCTCTATTTTGTTAAAAGAAGTTTGAAAAACAACCCTAGGATGCTATTTTGGGGTTTGATTTGTTTGTGTGCAGGTGTGTGAAACTCTATCATATCTCACAGCCTTCAGTAACAAAGTAACATGTACTAAGACTATGTATAGCTTTCTAGGTATCACTACTTAAAACATGACAGCCTGTAATCACAGGACACTGTCAATTACACCAGATCAACTTGCAAGACATTACTTGAGCTAAATAAGATAAATCTCATGTAAGACTTTATCAAATAACTAAACTACATTGATCTGAATTGGTATCAGGCAACCAGTTAGTTCACAAATTCTCTCTATGATAAATTTTAACATAGAGGGAAGACTTCTTTCCAAATGATTGAATGTGGGGGAAAAAAAGTCAGTGTCATACCCTTGTGAACTGATGACAAACTAGGAGTCTTGTGTCAGCTGGATTTCCTGTCCTGAGCTAAAAGAAGATTCTGCTCTCTATTTTTCTTTATATTTTCTTGGTGGTTACCTTTATTCAACTAGCGTATAAAAGTGCTGCAGATACAGAAAATGTAAGAGGATAGTTCTGCTTTGTCACATTTAAGTTTGATGTGATCTGCCAGCATTACACCAAACGTTCTGGTTTATCTGACTGCTCTACCATTCTAATCTGCTGCAGGATGGATATAGAGAATTATAATCTTCTAGTAATTCATAACAGAAAGAGGGAACACAAGGGAATATTTGGAAAATACTGTAAATATGAGCCTCTAAATGTGTAATTAATAAGATCATTGTTGCCTTCTATGCACTAATTCTACTTGTTTAAAATAAAGCACGTGGTTTGCAAGTGGAGGGGGGAAAAGAATCAGATTGTTTTCTGAGTGCTTCTAAGCAAAATGAAATTGAGTGAAAGAGAAGGCTTGGAGGTGGTAGCACAGTTATCCAGTATATTTTAGAGTATTCCAATAATGTCAGGGTCTCCCAGTATTTTGTAGCCCGTAACAGCCCCATGAATTTCAGTTATATCTGAGGAAAAAAAATAAAAGCCCTCATCCTTCCCTGCAGCTCCCATAGCCTGTGCTAAGTCCCTGAAAAACAGGTACCCCTTTTTGATCTAATTTCCGTGCTTTGAATTGTAGGACAATTTTTTTTACTACTTTTACAACTGAGATTTTGTCAACATAATGAATTACTATGCCATCTTAATACACTCACAAAACTCTTATTTTCAAATTTTAATCCACTCTTTATAGAGGTTTGAAAGGCTTTGCTATAAGAAATACCAGTTAGTCTAACAGAAAATCTTCAGGAAAAGATAGCAGAACTAAGGACATCAGATTAGGAATATAATATGCCTGTCCTATATCCACTCCATAGGAAGGTCTCCTGTTTTCTTCCAGCAGCCTGTCTTTTTCACAGCATAGAAGACTATCCTTTATTACTTCACTATTTATATATTTTTAATTTGCATACAAACAAGCCTAATTAGAGAGGAAAGCTGTTCCTAACGGTTGTTTCACATTGAGGCAGAAGAAACCTCTTTGGAGTATCCTAATGTAAATGCAGATACTAAACACAAAATGTTTTTGTTTCAATGCTGAAAAGAGACTGATACCAGAAGACTGTAAAACTGTGTTTTAAAACAGTGTTTAGTGGTAGTAACAAATCTTTCTGGCAATTCACCTCTGCCACAGAATTTTGGAAAGTGCCTGAGACTTGCTGTGGGAGTACCCAAACCGCTCTGCTATATACAGTGAAAACAGATCTCTCACAGGCTCCAGCTATTAATAATCTTCTAATATACTCAATTAGAGTACAAATTAAGCTTTCCAATATTCAGATAAAGTGATACAGCCTAAAAAGTAGTAATGTATGTGCTTTATTATCTACAAGATAACTTACATATACTATATAATTGCTTGAAACCCAAATTAGTATTTATCTAGCAGACACAGAAATGTATACCATATTTAATTCAACAGTTATTTTATGCACTTTCTACATAGTGGCTTTATATCTCATTTGTAGAGCTCTATCTGTAATTAAGATTATTGTGCATGTATCTTTCTAGAAGCACAGGCATGTGAACTATACAGAGAAACACACAGCACCTTCAGTGAGAGTTTTGCTTGTGTTGATGAAAAACTAAATAAGAAGCTCCAAGACTTTGCTCTGGGTAGCTTCTACCACATTCCACTGTTCCTTAGAAAAGTACAAGAATTAGAAACAGCAGTCTGATTAATGTCTGATACCAGCTTGGTGGTTTTGTTCTGAATAACAAAATACACCATACTTACATTAAACATATATATTTAATTGTATACACAAATTGCATGTATAAGACATTTAACAAGAGGTGTTTTGACTCTAATATAGCTCAAGTAGCTTTATACAAAACAAACAGTTAAACATTACTTAAAACAATTGTTTATGAGGTGCGTAAAACTGCGTGGAAGTAGCCATAGGGTTGTACTCCCATTATGGTGAAGGCTGTTGTAGACACATGAATGATTTTATGGGCCATAACACCCGTTGGAAAACCTACATGTTGAGCTACAATAAAATATGTCGTCCGAAACTAAATACATCTTCTTACTTTATTGAGCCCAGGTGGTCAAGTTATCTGCAACAGCTGACTTAGTGTTGCTTAAAAAGCAAAAGCTTGCAGTGTGTATGCTACCCACACACAAACTATAAAATCCATTATAAACTGGTTCCCAGTTCAAGTCCACTGATACCAAAACTGTGTTCAGCTGGCCAGTGAGCAATATGTTCAGTTATTGCTAGTTCTGGAAGTAGCTTTCTGGAATTTATCTGTCCTCATCACCCAGAAAATGGCACACACTTTCTTCCATAGCTGATGTCAGTCAGCCACCTTATGGATGGTGACAGTAGAATGTCTACAAGCTGAAAAGCCCCCTTACATTGGGCATAATTCCTTATGTCGGTTGTCCTAGTATGCTGTGCAAGTTACCGCCCCCATCACGATAATCCATCAAAGGAAAGACCAAGTAAGTTTCCTTAGCTGTCATTGTATCTGTCTGGCATTGTGCTTATTTACTAACAATTGCAAATGCAACTACATGGAAGTTTTAATTTGCATAAATATCACTTTCAAGGGCAGCACTCCAAGATAACAGTTCAGTGGTATAACTGCATGGGATGTGATTTTTCCTTCTTGCCGTTAACAGGCTTTTACCAGTCTTCTGCATGTCAGTTTGCCCTCTTCTTGCCACTCTGTCTCTTGCTGTTCTAAGATGCCTTATATCCCACAGACTTTATAGACAGAAACCTAGTAATGCATTTAGCAAGCTGATAGTTTAACACTTGGAAAAGAGAATACATGGAACACATGAATAGCCTTCATACTCATCTTTTTCATAACATGCAACAACTTAAGTGGAAATGGATAGGTATTAACACGACCTTCTTGATGAGTCCTCTCTGATCATGTTTCATATGCCACCGTTGTTTAAGGAGTCCGGTTATTGGTCAGTTGAATCAACCGGCACCCATCAGATCCATCTATTTAACAACTAACATATCAAATCATTAGGAGATCATTCCTAGTCAAGCCCAATGGACTTCCCTGGAATAGTACCCATGTTACAGGACTGCAGCAGAAAGAAAGATGTGTGAGAAAGAAGAAAAACACCCACACCTCTAGGTGATTTCTGATCTTCTCAGGGTCACAGAAAACAGTGGTGTTGCAGAAAGAATCTTCCCCCTTTCTGAATCTGCATGAGAACATTTCACTTCTATAGCTAGCTGAAGTTTCAGGACACACTTTTGTTCACTGATTTGTGAGAGTAATACAGATTACTTCAGTGGTTCTCTTAAAACGTCTCTAAAGAGAGTCTTCCTCATCTCTGTTACACACCTTACTAACCAATGTTTTGAGCATTCAGTTTCACAGGGCACTTGAGAACATAGCACTCAAAGTATTAACGTGTACATGACTGATTTTTATTTTTTTTTCAGGGCAATAATTCAGGCTGTAGCTCTGGACTAGAGAGAAATTTAATTCAATGTTTTGTCCTCTTATAAATGCAAATTATGGTTAAAGGCAACAGTCTATTTTTATTCAAGATAAATAACATATCTTTCTTACTAGTGAGAAAATACAGATACTTCTGAGGCACTTGTGAAGACTTTTTGGGTTTTTTTTCCCCGTACAGTCCTGAGGCTTAGGCTCAGTTGCAAAACTACTGAAAATAACATATTCAGGTTCCATATATACATTAAAGCTGATAGGTGTCCATAATTTGGTATGATGCTCAGTATGAAAGACATGCATACTACTAAGAAAGATCAGACCCTGCATTTTGAAAGAAAGAAACCTAGGGATGCCTATGCAAAATGTATCATGCAAATTAGATTTATGGTCTGATACATTTTAGGGGTGCTACTATGTTCTCATGTTCTTCAAGACTGTTCCAACATATGTTTCTCCCTTAGAATCGTTTGGGGTAACTTTCCACCTGAGTTTAGGGAGCTGAAAACAAGCTGCACTTTCGCTTGCAAGTAAAAAGCATGGCAAAGTTCAAATTAAGCTTGGTAAAAATCCAGGGAGATCCTGCAGCTTCTCAGCTAGCGGCTTACCTCTGAGACTGAATTTAGAGAAGGAGGCAAAAAGGGGCTCTAATTAGAAATTCCTGGCAGAAATAAAAAAGCCTTAACTTTATATTTTCCTTAATTGAGTCTTTCTGGACAAAGAAAATGGTTTTGCTTGTCCACAGATGTGCCTTTCTGCTGCAGTCTGTATCCAGAAGAATTCAGCATATGAAGTCCTTTATGTATAATACAAAGGCCAAGAGCAAAAACAGCAGCAAAAACACAAAGTAAAAAATGTCAACACGAACAAATCCTTTCCATATGATCTTAAGGAACAGCAGTAGGGCATAATGAGGATCTTTTTGCCAAAAAACTCAATTTATAATTTATAAAGGCGGTGATACTTGAGCAAAACTTGCAACATTTGTAACAGTTCTGTTCCCAGGTTATTAACTGTCAGGTATTAATTTACTGGTGGTTTTCATTTGCATGGGGTTTGCTATTTTTGGGTGGTGGGTTCGGGGTTTTTTTCAGTATTGTTTTTATCTTCTTACCCTCTAAATAAGTAGAAATTTCTGACTGGGACAAGATGACTCGGAAGACTGAAGCAATGGGCTTTCTGCAGCGGATGTCAGTAGTGTAGATACCCTGCAACAGAAACTCTCCTTCTCCCTTGATAGATGAAAAAACCAACATAGCATCATTTGGTAGTGTCTTACTCCTGATCTGGCAGTACAGTGCCTGCTTTCAGCAGCGCCATAAATCTCCACTCGTGTTCCCTTTTCCTGTGCCTTGCAGCTCATTTCCTTCTAGCATAATGTAGCCTTTTCTGTTGAGAAAGTCTGTTCTGCTTTGGCAGGCTCACAACAAGCAGAAATGGTTTGGTAGAGGTTTAGCTTTTTTGTGTTTGGAGCTTTGTGTGTGCCAAACTTTTCCTTTCAAGACCCTGTTTTTTGTTGGACTGTGGGGGGAGTTTCTACTAGCTGCCACACTTTTTTGTCATCATGATTGCAGCATGATAAAATGAGAAGACATTTGTCACTACCAAAGTGTCCCAAATATAAAACATCGTAACAGTGTTGTTTTTTTTTTCTGCTAGTCCTGAAAAACCCTGAAGTCTCCTAAAGAGTTCTTTAGCAGATGTTCCACAGCAAAGAGCAGGGAGCCAGCAATCCAGCATGGACTATCTCAGCATCCCGATTCTTTTTTTAAATGCCTATATCCTATGCAGGCATCTCTGTATAGTGACAAAGCATAGAGAATATGCAAGCCCTGTTGTCCTGTAGAGGAAAGCTGTATATAATGGAAAATACATTTCTTCACATGCCAACCTCCACAAAAATCTCTTTATGCAGTATTGGTTCATTCTCCTGGTGTGTTCTTCTGGCACTGGCCTCTGGAACCATGGTAATGGTTTTAAATTAGAAAGGAGTGGATTTAGAAAGGAGTGGATTTAGATTAGAAATAAGGAGGAAGTTCTTTACCACGAGAGTGGTGCAGCACTGGAACAGGTTGCCCAGGGAGGTAGTTGATACCCCATCCCTGGAGACTTTCAAGGTGGGGCTTGACAAAGCTCTGAGCAACCTGCTCTAGTTGAGGATGTCCCTGCTCTCAGCAGGGGGGTTGGACTGGATGACCTTTAGAAGTCCCTTCCAACCCAGAGATTGCTATGTTTCTGTAATAGAGATGAGTAGAACTTGATTTTCTGCAAATGTTTCTTCTATCAAATATTTTTACTTCCATTTAATGGATTAAAACAGTTCAATTAAAAGAATTATCATAATGACAGAGCAAGTCTTGCTTTCATAGACCTTTTTCTCCCACCCTCCCCCTTGCCTTTCCATGGTAATTCCAGTACCTGATGGGTTACTAGTAATGCTGGCAGAAAGTAATGTTTACAGCTCAGTCTGTTTTTTTAATACAGGCTTCAGTCTTCTCTAGCAAATTAAAACCAGATGGAAACTGCAGGAAGCAAAATGGAATTTAATTCTGTGGCTTGCAATGTTAACAAAACTCTTTGGGTATTTTCATTGTTACTTTGCCTAGAAATTGGCTTGTACCTTCCTTCTGTCCAGACATTGTAATGTGCAGTCTTCTTCCAGTGTGCTGGGGTAACTGCTGTAAGTATTCACTGAGAGATGTTGCTTTACTTCTACTAGAGTGATAGACTACAGTATAAGCATATTACAGTGATCTTTATTCTTTTTTCTCCCAAGTGAAAGGATCAAAACCTAGTAAATTAATACAGAAAGGTGGGGCTTTTCTTCCCCTCTGCTCTTGTACAGCTGGCAAAGGTGAAATGCAGTTTTGTGTCATTTAAAAAGTCTTTCTCTTATCACTTAACTGTCTGTAGCTGAAAGTACACTAAAGGATTACTTAGTAGAATTTGAAGAAGTCTCAGTTACCCAAAACAAGTGGTCCTAGGACCTGTAATGCAGGCTGGATAAAGACCTTTTTTTTCCAGGCAGTTAATGCTGTGCTTTTTATGGTGGTTTGTGCCATCTCAGAGGAAAAGACTCAACACGGTGAATCACAGAAATGTTGCTTCCTGATGGGGTTTGGGATTTCCTTGCAACTCTCCCCTCCATAGCTGCAGGAGCTGTTTTTGTGTAGTGCTTGTACTTAGGCAGGAACTTGCTAGAGACAGAAGCCAAATGGTTCTGCGCAGAATGTAAAGTTCTTGACTTAAATTGCGTGGTAACTGTCAAAATATTATAGGGTGTGGTAGGAACTGCTGTATCTAATGCTGCTGAAGATTTATCCTTTCATAATTTGTCTAAATTAATATCATACACTAATCTCAAAATATGAAAGTGGCAAAAAGATTTCTTGATGTTTCCTAGCCATTTGAAACCTGATAGTGTGCAAAAATAAATTTTTAGTATGCTGCAGTATTGTTTTGGGGTGTGCTTGGTTTTTTTTTGCATTGTTTTTGTTTGTGTTTGGTTTTGTTTTATTTTAGTTGGTTCGTTTTTCTGTTGCTCAATCTTCCATTCTTTCTGATTTCCTACAGAAAGAAATAAAAGCTACTTCTAGAAGAAAAATCTGTAACTTCAAAAAGATTAACTCGGAAAACTGTGAGCTCTGGAATTGCAATAGGTCTTCAGATTGCTACATTGTTTCAATTGAGTTAAAAATATCTAACTGGAAGTTACAGTAGTAAATTGATACTGAGTATTTTGAAATACCTACATACCTGCTTCATACAGCTGTTTGATTCCTAGAAGTATTCCTAACAGTTTGTTACGGTACTGAATTTTAATGTTAAATACAAGATTTATGGTTTTACTATGAACATAAACTTTAAGAGAACTCAGGGACTCTACTTCTTGAGTAATTGGTCTTGATAAACCAGGCCTTATAGCTTCAAGAGGCAAACAAAGGGGAAGTAGTCAAATTCTCAGGCAGAAAACTCCAATAGACTAAACCTTTAAAAGGAAAAACATAACCGCTACTTGTTCCTTTTCTTTATGATCACTTCAGTTAAGTCTTGCACTTCTGTAATGCAGTGACATGCCTTCCAGTGCTTAGAAATATTGGTCTGCTGTTTACAGGGAAGCATAGTCCTCCAAAAGCTAAGTTCAAGGTCCAGTCTAAAGACTCTAGTGCATTTATTGTGCCATCTCTTCAACACACCAAAGGTGTTTCTGATGGAACCTCTGCAGTGGATGTTCTTCCTCTTTTTAGACAATCTATTAGATAAATGGGATTGCTTTTGAAATAAATACAAAAACTTTTGCTTAAGCTTTCTGAATGTGGACTAGTGTGAATCAGTGCATTACTCTTTTACGCACTTTTTTCAGATGCACTTCAGATATGCTGTTTTTTACCCTGCAGTCCCAGAGCAGAGCTCTGGAGGAAGCCATTTCTCTCTCATGTCCTAACCTCTGCTATACTTGGTCCAGTCCTTGTACAGCAGACTATGTTCTGGTGCTGCTTGGAGGAAGGGGAGAGAGTTGATCTTGGTGGAGTGTCTGGAATAAGGGACTTCAGAGAGCTGCCTCAATTTGTTAAATCTGGTGTCTTAGAATTAGAGCATCTAGAAAGCCTACTTCACATGAGAACCAGAGTGTGTTTCATAAGTTCTTCCTGGTCAATTCCATGAAAATGTTTTTGTTGCCTTTGAGTTTTTTTTCTCTGGGTTCTAGTGATCTTAGTACATGAACTAGCTCCTAAAGCACTGTAAGAGATGCAATTCCTCAATTCATTTTAAATAAGTGAGACTTCCATCCCTAAATGTAATTCTTGCTATCATAAAAAAAGACTGTGTATTTTAACTAGATGAGGTCTATGTATGTTTTTCTGTGATAATAGGATTTTTCTGACCATTTTTAATGGTGAATGACAGCCATGTAAACTAATGTATACACTGTGTGTGACTATTTGTTGAAGGAAAAGCATGTTTCAGAGTGTGGTTTTTGGACTTCCAGACAGATTACACAAGCTCAAGAAGGCCCACCCCACATCCTGTGTAGAAAACCAGCTCAGAGAAATGCCCATTGTTCTTCAGGATTATAAGTCACTGTGTTTTCTGCCTGCTTTCTTTTTCAGAGTACTATGTGGAAAATACTAATGCAAAGGAACCACAGCAGCTTAACAAGTGCTTGGTCCTGCCAGGTACTGAGTGCTCTGCTCTTAATGAAATGAGGTGGGGGAGGGTTAAAATATTGGACTCCTGAGTAGAGGACAAAGGGTTTGTGCTTGTAAAAGTAGCTGGAGTGTTTTATTAGTTATGCGAATCAATTTATAATTGACCTACTCTAAGCCTGAAAGTTGTTTGTATGAAGCCATGCCAGTACTTACTGTCTGTTTTGGGGCTGGAGGGAGTTACAGGGTATGCAATTCACTTCAAGCATGGTGAATTTTCCTTGACATTGCCTCACCCTGATCAGTCTTTAAGGCAAAAAGAGAGAATGGGATATCTGGATCTAATAACACTAGTATTTCTGAATCTATACCCGTTTTTATTGCTGAGTTGTGTGCTATTCCATCTGCAAGTTAATGGACCTATACATAAGAAAGGAGCCATCGAGCCAAAAGTGGTAAAACTCTTTCACTCTTCCTTCCTTTTTTTAACCTGCTCCACCTACATTATCATCTTTGAGCTTATTTTTTAAAAAGCTGAGGTGTTGCTTTTCATATTTATTTCAAGCAGGAAAAGTGTTTCAATATGACCCCTCATACTACAGTTTTCATACTTAAAAAAATGACAAAACTCTTTAGACTATTTAAGACCAAAACACTTATGATAATACATATGTAGCTAAGCAGAAGGCTGCTATGAGGGTTTTTGAGGCTGTATCCTGCTTTTCTGCAGTCCTCTGAGAGGAATTGCCTCCTTTTAGTCTCAACGAGTCTCCTGACTGCAGCATTCCCAAAACATGTGACCCATAAAGTGGGAGTACAGGGAAGGCATTCAAGTAAACAGAAGTTCCCTCAGGATGAGATTTACTTTTTCATGTCAGCACTTCTGTGTGCTGTAGTCTGGCACTGCAGCCTCATTCCCTAGCCAGGGACAGATTCTCCCCTTAGTAACCCTAAGGGTGTGAGAGTACCAAGGCCATCCCTGTGTTTTGGGGATAGTCTCCTCCTGGGCTGTCTGCACAATCAAGTCCCCTTTGCAATGCTTTTAGAAGGACACACCCAATTAAAACTTAAGGGAAAATAATAATTTTTGTCTTTTGGTGTCTGTTTATAGCAATATATGACCAGCCTGATGTGGCTATAGCTGCCAAAAATCTGTGGTGAACATACAGCTCTATCCATCATTAACTGTACAGTGTTGTTGAAGTAGCCCAGTGCTTTCATGAGTTGCATTTGAGGGTAACTGCTTAAAGCTAAAAAGCTTTATGTTTGTACAACCACACAGTTACATTGGTAGATGACAGTGTATTTCTAATATTGCTTGCTCCTGTCCAGCCTGTTCTGTTGAAAGTATACAACCTGAGATGGGCTCAGTCTGCAGTTCAAGTACTTTTGAGTTCTTCGTTGCGATTAAATTATATTACTAGCCTCAATGAGGAGCATTTCCAGGCCTCCTCACTACATCCAATTCTGGTCTCAGTAATTCAGGCTGTCTCTGCTACACTGTTGGATTACACTGTATGGGATATCAAGGCACAAAGCTTTCAGACTCAGGCTCCTTTTTTACTCCTTCATTTTTCTTTCATATTTTTAAAAAGCTCATCTCAGACTGCTTTTGTCCTGCTTCACCAGTGGATGCTAGTCACCAGGAGAATGGTTCAGTCAGCAGTGCCCTTTGCTGGCAGCAAGGCTTCAGATGGTGATAGTCTTGTCTTGGCAAGTGCCTAGAGGTGCTGCTGTGTACCACAGCATGGAAGCTTTTGTCTACAGGAACAGCTACAATTGTAAAGACTCTCCATAAAGCAACAGGAATTTGTCAATTCACTTTCCTGTGTTCTAGACTTGCTGGTGTTAGTCACATTGTTGATTTGTTACTGTTAGTGAGGAGCTTGATAGAGATCCTTACAGGATGGAAAACTGTCTGTCTTTGAGACAGCACAGCCTTACACTTACTGCCATTACCTTTCTTTAGAGGTGACCGACCAGAAACTGTTAAAATTCTCGTAACTGGTCATGGTATGAAGCTTTGAACAAACAGTGGCTATGATAATTTCAGTTATCTGAGGAAATGTAGGCCAGAAACTCTCCTTTTTTGTTCTGCACCTGGTACAAAGTAGTATAACAGCCCTGGGAACATGGAAACCAACCCAGTCCCTGCTGCTGTTAGAAGCACAGAATTCATTCTCTACCTCCTATCGTAGTTGAAGCAATTGTTTGCTATGGGTTCTAAATCAGCAGTTGTTACTCTTTCTCATGTTGATTAGTTTCTTTTCAAAGCATTTACAATGGGGAGCACATTTACAAAATTAAAGGAGGTAAATTCAGGGCCTGTAGCTCATATAACAAGTGACTGCACTCAAGAGTAATGTCATTGTCACATGTCACTGTATGCAGTTGTCATTTCTGGAGGGTCCAATTCTCTGCCCTGGTCTATGGGGAGGTAAAAATGAGAGAAAGCTGGCAGCCTTAATTTAATGGCAGTCTGTTGATAAAACTAGCGGTTATTCTAAGACTGCTTAATCCTACTTAAGGTTGGGATTTTTTTGGAAAGTCTCTAATTTGAGTATTTTGTGCAGAATCCCATTTAAAAGCTGGGGCTGAATTAATCTGTTGGATTTGCTGCATAAACCAGTTATGTTTTCATCATATTTTAGCTGTATGAGTTAAACAGAATTTTTAAAACAAACTTTCCAAAGTTTGAGATACATTATTTCTTTAGTACCTCCAGGTTTATAGGATCTGATGCTGAATTATGAGGGGAAGTATAGACAATTACTGTATTTTCTAAACATTAGGTGGATTATATAGATACAACAGCAGAGAAGTGAAAATGTCTTGTGAATAACAGCAATGCCTGCTTGTATTTCATTTAATAATTTGTATGGGGTCATATTGTAGAAAATGGCAGTTTATGAACAAGCTTTTAAGAGGTATGGTATGTTGCTACGGCTGCAGTATTTTGTATTATGATATACAGATTCTGTATCATAAAGAAGCTGAGCCATATATCCATGACCTCAGCTCTAAAAATTCTGCAATTAGTAACAATGTGATTTGTATGGATAACAGCTTAGAAACCTTGGAAAATGAGAGGTATGCTCAATGAAGGGCCTCTCAGACACTGCACAGTGCTGAAGCACCAGCTTTGGCTGATGTGAGCTGCCTCATCGTTCGCCCTGCAGTATTAAAATTGAAACCTGTGAACCAAGGCGTGCTAAGTGAATTCAATGTAATTACTCAGTAATAAGGAGTTGTAAACTTCAAACAGAAGTCCATACAGGGTTCTTCACCAGTTCAGCCTCTTCATCGCTCAATGATTCAACCAAGCAGGTTGCATACCCCAGTCTGTGTGAGCTTCCTCCCCTCCCCAGTCCACCCACATACCAGCACTGTCAGGCAGGTGAACTTGCAGTGAGCTGGAGCCTTGCTTTTCTTGCAGTAGTCAGTTGATGCCAGTGTAAGCTCTATGAGCAGCTTGTGGGCTCTAATGAGCACCAGTGCAAGGGAAATAAAGAGGAGGAACCTTGGGTTTTGGCATCAGTCAGATTGGCTTTATGATTTCCTGATGTCATATGACTTAAGTTATAGGCACGTGTCTAACCTTCTGGAAAGCCATGGTTGTTGAAGGCATTGCTCCTCTGCAGCTGAGTTCTACTCCAGGACACTGCCATGCTATTTGTTAGCTGCTTGACACAAAGGCAGATAAGGGACACAAACCTGTCTGACTGAGCTTTCAGGATCTTTCTAGAAATTTCTGTGATTAAGGGGAGAGAAGTCTTACAGATAAGTGTGGTTCAGCTAACCCTATTTGTATGTTTCCATTAACATATGATAAAATAGGTGAGTCTTGGGTGACTAAATTCTAGGCTTAGACTTGGGCAGCTGCAGTTAGGCAGGTGAGCTGTGTTGAAGGAAACTTAAGACCTCAGTGCAATTTTCTGGAATATAAAGGAATTCAAACAGTAAAAAGACAAATGCAAGAATGACTAAGATAATTAGTAGTGAGCTAGTATAACTCAAAAAAAGGGGGGGAAGAGGTGAAGAGTTTAACAAATCCCACTCTGTTTATCTAGATTATCAGACTGGTGCCAAACTACTGAATTCAATTTGTGGCCTGGGGTAAGGCATCAGAAGGTCACCATCACCTTGAGGAAAAAAAAAAAAGGCAGCAGCTTTCATTTTTCCTTGTAAAGTTTAAAGGCCCTGAAGAGTGTCTATCTGAGGACTTGTTTTTACTACCTACTGTTACAAGTGACTCTGGAGATTACTAAAACTGGAAGAAGTTAGATTAATGAAACCTTTTTTCTCATTTTCTGTTCAGTGCTGTCGTTAGCATTCTTGGCAGCACTTCATAGATATTCACTTTCAGTGGGTTTTATGCTTGGTTGCACTTCCTGTCTCATACATTAGCATAATGATGTCATTTTCGCACACTGCTGTGGGGGAGCATGGTGGTGTGCTCTGCTCAAACCTCTGCAAGAAAGGGTTTCTATCCTGCAAGAAGAGTTTGATTTGCTCTGACAGCTGAAATCCAAATGGAGGGTCCCTTTTTTGAGCCTCCCCATTTGGAAGCATTGAGCAGAGCTGGAGGAAGAGGCAGCAGAAGTACCTGGCTCATGCCATCTTCTGTAGCAAGCTGCTTACAGGACTCTCTGTTTTCATCTAATGTGAGTGAGCAACTGGAGTCTGCATGACTCCATCTGTGCCTCCATAGCCCTGTACGGAGCTGTAGAAGGGAAGGAAAGGGTAAGGAAGATACTTATCCCTAAAGCAAACAAAGTAATGAAGAGTGGCAATGGGAGATTTAACAACCTCTCTGCTTTCTGGCCAGGCAGTGCTGGTTGTGTGAGGAAAGCACTGATAAAGTCCCATCTGCCCAGTGCTCCTTCTGTGGATTAGGAGAGCAGCAGAGTTTTTCTCTGGTTCCCCTGCACGTCCCAAGAAGGCAGGAAGGGAAGAGTGGTTTCTCCTTGAGGATGTTGCTGCAGGAAAGGGAGGAGTGTGGCTGCCAGGAGGGAGTAGGCAGCCCTGGCACCTCGGGAGCAGCCTGGGCCTGTTCCTTTTCTTATCAGGTTGCTCAGTGTGCACCAGGCCAGGCTCTGCTGTGCAAGCAGCAATTAGGCAGAAAGCTGTAAAGTGATAAAAATCGGCGTGTTAAAATGAACTTGGAAAAACTTCTGGAAGACTTCTGCCTCCTTAAATCTGGTTGAAAGGGGCTCTTCCAGCATGAGTCATCTGCAGCTGTAGAGGAGCCCTGGGCAGAGCCTTCCTCCCCTCCACTGAATGGACCTGTCAGGGTGCCCAGAGTTGGAGCAGGGAGAAAAATACCCCGATTCATTTCCTAACGAGATATGCATGGGAGAGTTCCCCACGGGGCCACCGAAGGGGGTTTGTGGCTTTTTGTGTTTTTCAATCACTTTGCTCCACATAAGCAACATTGTGCAGCTTCAAGCTCCCACCCGGAGGACTGAAACACCCCAAGCCCGTCCCCAGGAAGCAGACAATAGTGTTGATATGCCTGTTGCTGCAGAGGAAGTGGCTTCTGTTATAACCAACAAGCAATCTGCCAAAGTCCATGGTTTGGGTGGTTGCCAGGCTAAATTTGGCATAAAATTATTTAACCTTTTTGGCTTTTGTCTTACTGTTTTTCTGGAGATGTTTCTCCTGCTTCCTACCATTTAAATCTCACATATGGCAGGGTTTCCCCTCAAAAAAAAAAAACAACAAACAAACAAAAAAACAAAAACAACGAAACAACAACAACACAACAAACAAACAAAAAAACACCCTAGGCTTTTATTTAGTAAACCATAGAATTGTTAACAGAAAATCCAGTCTATTTAATGAATTATGAGAATATTCTCAAATGTCCTCAGGTTAGCAAAATGGGCTAAACTGTAGGCAGCTAAGATGTTGCTCAGAGCTTTGTCATGGCCTTTCCCAGCTCGTCTCGCTGTAATCAGGTTTTGATCTGAATTTGGAATTGGAAACCTGCAGAAAGTGTGAAAGATGCTGCAGAAGATATTGCAGTATGTGTAAGTCAGACTTCAGATATTTGAGGCATTAGGCGCCCTCTTGTGCTGTTTCTCCAGGAGCATCACAAGGTGAGCAGCGGCTGAGTGGAGCTTCAGCCACAGTTGTAGTTACAAGGAGACTAGTGTGTGCTTAGGCATCTTAACATCACCATCCAGTGCAGTTCTGATGTGCAGGAGTTACTGTTGGTGGATTCACAGACCTAATGTGGCCATTCAAAAGGAAGTTTTGAACAGAAAAGTGACTTAGATTTTTCTAAAAGGCAAAAATAAGATTTTTAGATTCACTCAAAAGTAGCAGTGTTCACTAACTATTGTTTCTCTGATGGGCCTGTTTTAAGTTGGATTTCAAACTTTGCTAACTGTTAATAATGTGATGAAAGTTTAGATTTTTGGGGGTTAGATTGTGCTATATGTTTATAATCCTTTCCGTCCTTGCCTTGCATAATATCAGGAAAATGTGCTGCACCTCCCTAGAAGTCAAACTCTAGGATTAGCTTTATTAACTAGAGTTAATAAATACTTTTCCAGTTTGCTCATGTCAAGTATCTGAAAACACTGCATTTCTCCAGATACCAACCTATAAATAAAAGTGCAAACCCTGGAGTAAAAGTGCTAAATTCATTTACAAAGTTAATATCTGAGACACCTCTGAAAACACAGGTCTTCAGTGGCTTGCTTCCTAAAGAAATAAATTTAACTTTTTTTTATACATGAAACTCAGAAGGACACGAATACCGTATTTTCTAGCCTGATGCAAAGTCCCAAACTTATTCATAACTCTAAGATGCAAACATGACTGAGCACAACATGTGCAGTGAGTTTGTCCTTTGCCAGCATTTTTCTGTCATCTTGGCTCTTTGGGGATTAAAGGTGTTTATTTTAGGCTTATTGACCCTGCACAGTTTTATACTGGGCTACCTGCCATTCTGTAGAGCTGTAACTAGAATATAGAAGAGGAAGAGTTATGCTGGGCCTGGCCAAGATCCATCTTGCTGATACTGATCCTGTCTCCAGTAGACACCGTAAGTGGATGCCTTGATAAAAGCCTAAGAACAGAGTGGGTATAAGTGTGTCTTCCTTTACTGCTCTCCCAGCCTCCAGTAATTTCACATCCGGAGCTGAATATTGGTGTTTGTGCATGTAGCTAACCTTGATGACAGATTTAATTTCTGACATTGTCTAGTCTTTCACTGAGCTAATATTAAACTTCAGCATTCACAGCATCCTTATGATCTCTGTTGAGCACTGAGCTCATACCATATGGAACTTCTGTCATAACTTCTGAGTGCTCATGGTCATCTCTGACCACATCTATGAGCTTCACATATATGTGAAGTTAGAATTGCTTTTCTTCCTGTGCCTCATTTTACATTTATCTATATTGAATTCTGTCTGACATTTTATTGCCTACTGACTGAGTCTTTGTGTAGTCTGTCACACCTCATTCTCATCATAAAAAGCCCTTAACTTATCTGTAAACTCTGTCACACTCTTGTTCCCCCCTTTTCCAGGTGTGCCGATTCAGACAGCTCCATCACAGATCTCTGGGGAACTGCAATGATGAACTTTGTCCACTGTGAGCAATGACCATCTTGTCTTCTCTTTCCCATTCTTTAACAATTATTTACCCCTGGAAGGATCTTCCCTCTTAAGCCATGGCTGCTTGGTTTCCTTAAAAGCCTTGTTGAGGAACACAGTTGAAAGCTTTTTTTGAAATTCAGACACATATACCAACAAAAACATTCTCATCCTTGTGGCTGTTGAGCTCTTCCTGGGCTGACAGTCTGACAGTCAGATTTCTGTTTAAAAAAAAAGAGGTTTTTTTTTCTGAAGTCTATCATGTTTATCCATTTAATAATTCTGTTCCTTATTATAGTGTCTACTACTTGCTCATAGGTCAACTTTGTGCAGAGTCTCTGCTGATAAAGGTATGACTTTGACAACATAACTAAGTTTTGTAGTGCTTTTCTACAGTGAATATCAGAAAAATACTGCAGTGCAGTGTACTTTTGTGGAGTGCAGGTAGTATTTGAACTATTTTTTGATCAAAATGAAAATGCTGTAGAAGTGCACTGAATTAATACTGCTGTGTAAGTTAATGGGGGATACCACTTGTCACAGCAACAGAGCAGGTATAACAAAAAAGGATCAATTTGAGGTTTTGTACATATTTTGAAGTTACTAAGAGTTATTTGCCTGTACCTGACAGGATACTTGAATTTGACCCAGTAAAGACTAGAAATCCCTTTAGCCCAGAGGTAGTATTTTTCACGGTTTCAGCTGAAAACTTCCCATACTTCAGCAGGAGCAGTTTGAGGGAATTTGTTGCAAGGATTGTTTCCAGCAGAGAATGTTCAACTCTTGGAAGTTTTCTGGGGTCCATCTCTTAAGAATTGTTAGCTACTTTCTTAATATGAGAGACCCGCTTACAACTGTACCTGACGGTATGTGAAAAATAATCCAGACAGGCATTTAGCAATCTTCAGAGTACTAGAGGTGGGTGTGAAAAGTACTTTTGCTTTGCCCGGTAAATTCTCCATGCCTCTTTGTCTTTTCACAAAGAAGATGGGGAAGGGCTCTGGGCAGAGATGAAGGAAGAAACAGTTTTTTTGAGTAGCTGGGTCTTCAGCATATTCTTAGGTGAAGCTCTTTGAAAGGCAGCACAGTTTCACTAGTGTGGTTTGCATAGCTGAGATAGCTATAATGTAAATGAATTCAGAGACAAGTCTCCTTAGCAAAATCAGCCATTCCCAAGTGCAGAATGTTGTCATTAATTTGAGCAAAGTGTGTGGTCGTTGTTGTTCTTTCATGAAACCTACCTACTTTAAAGTATCAACAAAAAGCTCTTTGTGGCTGCACAGCTTAACCTCAGTGTTTGAAAACCTGACAGTGCCAGCTCTGATGCAGCTGCTGGTAAAATATCGTTTGCAGACGTACTCCTTAACCAGTGAAAGAAAGCAAAATAGGAGGGGGAGGGATAATCCTCGAACAAATCCAGCAATTTGAGAGTAAATTATCCTCTTCGTTTTACTAGGCATCTGAATTACTGCTCGGTGAATAATGCAGTAACAGTTTCCAGACGACTGGCAGTTTTATTGTAATGTTTTGATAAAAGAAGGAAATGCACATATTAGCATAGGCCTGTTAGGTCTGTGGATTGAGATATGTGCACTGAGTGCCTATGAGAACTGACATTGCTGAGGTACAAGGGCAACATACACTTTGCAAAAGGCTGAATCCAAATTGATGATGCTTTGCATCCTGTTCATCTGCTGTTTCACAGTAGGGGGGTGAGTGTGTGTGCACTTTTCCCTGTAATACCCAATAGTAAGCATGACATAATTAGAAAGTAACATGTCTTGCATTTACAGGAAGAAGGGAGGGGGACAGGTAAGAGTGTGTGTACACAGATACTCCCTGCAGAGCTGCTGGTTTGTGTATCTGTCCTTACTCAGTGTTGCAGCAGTTAATGTCTGCCTTTTTAAAAAATTTATAAATCCATATAATATATTTTCCTACATGTGTGTAGGGGCCAACTCTTGAGCTCTTACTGCTGCTGCATTCTCCTCTGGTGTGTGAGATTATCTTTCCAGATAAGCATGAATGGAGCTCAAATGAATCTGTCAGTAATCAGTGGAAAGGATGTCATAATGCAAAGTCAGATACTGTAAAAAAAATTACGATTCTTTGAAAATGTGTTTGGAAAGGAACTACTTTATTCCTAGCATAGCTGCAGGTCTGGCAGCAACACCTCATGAAGAGGTGTGGGAATTAGCTGAATAGACTCCCTGCTGGCAAGGAGAGCTAGGAGGCTGTGTGCTGCCGACAGAAGACTGGCTCCTCATTTTTAAATCCTTTTGGCTAAAAGAAGGTAAATCATTTTTTCCTTCGCTTGTGAAACACATCATGAAACAAAGCCACCTTTGAGAAGAAAAACATAAGCATTTACTGGAAATAAAATCTTTAAAATGAATCAGAATACAGTGTTGAGAGATTTGTGATTACTTCTAGTTTGTCGTATCTCTTGGATTAATAACAATAAATACAGGTCCGAGAATCACAGAAGGGTAGGGATTAGAAGGGACCTCTGGGGATCATCTAGTCCAACCCCACTGCCAAAGCAGGTTCACGTAGTGCAGGTTGCATAGGAACACATCCAGGAGGGTTTTGAAAGTCTCTAGACAATAAGATTCCACAACCTCTCTGGGCAACCTGTCCCGGTGCTTTGTCACCCTTGCAGTAAGGACTTCCCTCCTTATATTTAGGTGGTGTTACAGTTTGTGCCTGTTCCCCCTTCTCCTATCTCTGGGCACCACTGAAAAGAGACTGGCCCTATCCTCTGAGGGTACACTCTGCCCCTTCATTCAGGTCACTGATGAAGATGTTGAACAAGACTGGACCCAGTACTGATCCCTAGGGAACACCACTAGCTATAGGCCTCCAAGTGGACTCTATACCACTGATCATGACCGTGTGGGCATTCTTGTTCAGCCAGTTCTCAATCCACCTTACTATCCACTCATGTAACCCACACTTCCTGAGCTTACCTCTGAGGATGTTATAGAAGAAAGGATACATCAGCTGGGAGGTTGATGAAAGGAAGGTGAAACACATTTTTAATTACTCAATTGCTAGTTCTCTGATTTGAATCATCTTAAGTTTTTTTCTTTGTACCACTTGCTGCAATGCAGAGGTGTGTGGTACTGTGCTGAGCCTAAAGAAAAGGTAATCAGAAATACTTCATTGTCCTGTGACTGCTGGTGTCCTGTAAGGACTACGCTGACTAAACAGACACTTTTCCCCAGATCTGTTTTCTTACAGCATCAGTTAAATAAAACTTGTAAAACTATCTATAATGGTGCCCTCTGGTGACTCATTTTTTTTTTTAATGAAATAAAACTGAGATGGAATGTGGTCTGCTACTGTGAAAGTACAGTGGAGAGTTGCGCTATTTGATAAAAATTCATGAACAAATCAGAGCTCTGAGAGCTCAACCAGGTGATATACACAAGCCATGCACATACAGAAAGAAGTTCAGGACTAAGCCCAAGCGTTGCAGGAGCAGACCTGTGATGAGTAAGAGAGTCTCTTACACTGCCATGCAAGTTATCTCTTGTACATTCACAATAAAAAGCAATCAGCCTTTTGACACTGCAAACTGATCATTTATTTTCTAGTGCCTAGAGAAAAGTGAATGAAAAGATGAAACAAAAAAACCTTTTACTGAGTTTGTCTTGATGCAAGGAATGTGGAGGTTGTTAATAGATTATATGAAATCTCAGAAATAAACCAGCTGTTTAAGAGAATGTCTTTTGTATAATCTATGTTTAGTGTGGCTGCTGGCACAGTCTCTGAAAAGCTGATCTCCTTCATACACTTTCCTCTCCTTGTTTTTTAAGTGCACAATCTGTCTGCATCTTCTAACGTCTCTATTTACAGACCATCATTTCCCACCACACAGACATACATGACCTTCTTCATTATACTGACTGTGGTGCTCATGTGGCTCTTATTCTGTTCTGGCTGAAAAAAGAATGTTTTATTTGCAGAATCGTGATGTTGTACAGCCAGATACACAGTCATATAACACCAGACCTGACAGAAGGAAGCAAGTATGTGTAGTTGAGGGGGGATGGAATAAGTATGGGCACTCCTTTTAGCATCACTTCTGTTTTAAATCATGACTACAAAGCTCTATCTTAATCAATATGGATGCAACACTGATGGGGTAATGAGAGTATCTCTTGAGGCAATTAGCCCAACAGAAAGCCAACTACAAGCAGATACAAGCAAAATAATAGAATGTAAAAGGGGAGAGGATAAAACCTGTGTTAATAAGTTTGTACGAAGTGTGAACTATTATCTAGTGATTCAGTCATTATTAACTGAATTTCTAATTCAGGCACATGCTTCAAATAACTGTATCAGGCTGAGTAACTGCTTTTAAGCACTACTGCCCCATGCTGTGCTTAGGAGAGGATGTACGTCCTCCCTTTCCTTTGCAAAACAGCCCCTTGTGCACAGCATAGATGAACTGCCTTTCCTGAATATATTCTCTAAGAAAAAAAAAAAGGAATAAACAAAATATTTGTCTTGACAAGGTACCTACTTTGATCATAAATGATGAGATGTGAAGATATAATTTATTCATACTTCCTAAATAATACAATCTGTGGAACCTTCTCCACTAATTTTTTGATTAAGTCAGTAACTTCCCTTTCAACTACAGTCTGTATTTTAGTAAAACACCTAGTCTTGATTTTACAAGTCATTTAGTATCTGTTGAAAATACTTCTAATACTTCATCAGGAAGGATGTTTTTTCTGTACTAGTATTTGCATATTTTCACTGTACATGTCTTGTGCTCACACCATGCTTTCTCCTGGCCTGAACAGTTTGCTGGGTTCTTCTAGGAGGAAAATAAACCCACTGATAAATGCATACATCATTAGTGCAGTACCATATTGCTGAACGTTGCAGGAACACACAAAAATGGTTATTTTCCCAGGACCATGCCTAACCTTCCATTTCTAGCTAAGATGATATTTCAAAGAGTCCCTGCTTCCTTCTTGGTTGAAATTACTGCTGCCTGCTTTCTATCTGCTGGCCTGATGATTTTTTTCTCAAAGACTTGTGTAGCTCAACCAGTTGTCTCCAAGCTCCTGCTACCACTGCAAATCTATGTCTCACTTGGTGTACTTGGGGAGTGACTTCTGCTGAGCCCAACCATCTTCTTCCATGAAAGAACTTAATTGCTCTTCTGTTTAGTCTGCATGAAGGTCATCAGGCTCACCGCCCTGTGCTTCATCAGCCTGTGACTGATCAAAGACACTTGTGATGTCTTGTGCTTCCCACGGTCTCAGTCTTTGTGTTTATAAAAACAATGAAAGGAGACATGGGGTTTGGTATAGTTGTAGAATACTGTCCATTCGTATACGTCTTCTCAGCTGCATGGCATATCTTTTGCTCAGTGTACTATCACAATATGAAGAATGCATAAAACAAAGCTGGTGTGATTATCATGCCCATTAAACAGTCTTCCAGTTTTCAAGCCTTCTCCATCCATTGTAAATTATTCAGACTTAGTACCTGCAGTAAGACTTGGGAAAGAAACAGGTATTCTGCAGGGATTTAGGCAATAGCTCTGAAGCTCATAAGCATTTGAATATACACATGCTACTTGCATATGTCTTTTTTCTTTATCCTATGGAAAGAAACCTGGAAGGCAGTCTTTTCACAATTAGGCCTTTGGAAAAACTAGTATAGGAATTGCTGGTATATAGATAGCTCTCTGGGGAAGGCTGCTGAAGGGAGATTTTTGCCTCTGCTACAAATCATATAATTTGCCCTGTTTCGTGTTCTGAAAATTATTCAAGTTTGCCTTTATTGTGCCCGTCTCCCTTCTCTACTGTTACTTGCCTGCTCTGCCTGTGGCTTGTATCTTTTTACTTGCTCACAGCAGAGTTGGGTTAGTATTCACAATGGCTGCCACCACACTGGAGGATTTTCTTACGCTGGTGAAAGACCTGCTGCTACAGATCATCATCCTGGGCTAGAGCAACAGTAACTTACTTTGGATAGGACATGAAAACACCTTATTTAACTGAAATTGCTGTGAAAATCATGTCAACACAATGCACTTCTCTGTGTGCCCTGTTACGGTAGATCTAGGAACTTTGAACAGCAAGTTGTTGTCTGCAGTAGAGGGGTTTTAGAAATACAGAGAACTGTGCGGAGCTACAGAGAAATTTCACATCCCAGGTAGGTGGAGAATTATCCTTGTTTCTCATCAGTGAGAAGGAGTCTGCAGACAGCTCCTCCACTGACATGCATGGCAAATAACTCAGCTCTGCAGTGGAGAAGAATGTCCCCACTGCTGCTTTCCTGGAAGCACCTTCACCTGGAGGTTCTCATTCAGGAATTAATTTGTTTATGAAACTCATCAGTTCAGAGAGCCTGGGGTGGCATAGCCGCCTGCAGCACATTGCACTCATGAACATGAGGATGCACAACTGCAAGCAAGCCTAATTAAGACTTCTGATGAATTTTCCAGTGTAACTACACCAGTAATTGAAGCTATGAAGTAAATAGAGGTTAGTTGTTCTCTCAGTCCAGAGGGTTGCACAAGTTTGTGATCAGCCTATCTGATCAGGAATGAAGCACATGAGGAGTATTAAAGGAGGCAGGGGTTGCTGATCACTGGTGATTTGCTACAAATAAAAGCTTTCAGAAACAGCACAAGATGGATCTGGCAGCAGTCAACTGACCTGCAATTTTAAGATTGGAGGAGGAATCATTAGGAAGAGGAAGCAGAGCATAGCAGAACACACAGCCAGGTAATTCCCATGAGCTTAGCTGAAACTCAAGCTACTATCACGAGTAAGACCTCAAGTATCTGAATCTCCTGAGCTGTACAGGTTTGTACAGAAAGTTGCCCTTCTGGGAGAAGAGAAGACATGTATATTTCTGATAGAATAATTTTATAAACTACCTTTTTTTCCTTCCAAGACATCAGTCTTATCAATAGCACTGGTACTAAGGTTTGTTTACTATCTACAGATGTTTTCTCTCAGCATCTTATTTTACTTACGGGTAATTTATCTGGAGAAATCAATCATTGCAAGAAGTGGCTTAGTTAGGTAGATATTAAGGCCAAATCCTTACCTCCTGTAAACAAGTTTTTATTGATTCTAGCAGCACAAACCAGTTTTAATCACGGTTTGAAATGGCTAGTGTTCCTAGAAATCCTCTGATTGCATATGGCAGTGGGCTGAAAAAAAAACAGGCCCATCCCAACAGGTACTTGCTAGTGGGAGCCCATCTGGCAAGCATTATGTAGGAGAAACAGGCTGAAGTCAGCACCTGGAAGCTGACTTTCTGTGTGGAACAGGAAATTATTGAGTGTCTGGAGCGTCTGCTTTACTTGCTGTTAGCTTTTCAATCTCCTGAACAAGATAAAACCTGGCGACGTGGAGTTTGTGGGTCCCTGTGCTGGTATTGTGAACACTTTCTGCATAGGAGAGGGTGGAGAAGGTGAGTAATTAAAGCATCCTACTGTGCAGCCAGATGTGTAACTTTATGCCTTGTTAGCCCCTCACCAACCCAACTGAAAAAGGTCTTTTGGGATTAGTTAAATCAAGGCAGACAGGTGATATTATTTACCTCTTCTGCCCACGATGGGGTTAACTGCTGGAATGGAAGTGTCTTAGCCATGTGCACCTGACAGACTATTCCAATCTAGCAAACACTTGAACTTTTCTGCCTGCATTCATTAAAACTCCTATGCTGATATAGAAAAGTAGGTCTGATCCTATGTATCCTTAGGATGCTACTTTACTTCCCAGGACTGTCTCTCTTGCAACAGCTTCAGAGTGAGGCACAATGCCAGTGTGATTTGCTAGTTGTGTGGCTGCAACGGCACATTCCTCCTTCCTGGCTCTGACATATATACTTTGGGGAGTATCTAATTTATGCATCTGTTAAGATATCAGCATGTATTGATTAAGTATAGACAAAAAAGGGGTTTCAATTGCTATTGCATAAGAAAAAAAAAATCAGCTTGTCCTTTTTGAAATATGTTTGGATGCAAGAATTATTTATTAGGGAGACTTTAAAGTAGGATTAAAGTAAAAAATGCTATGAGAAAATGTTCTGTTTGTTTCTTACATTTTCTCCACCCTTCCCTCACCCTGGACTGTTCCATATGGTTAGAAAGAAAATCTTTTCCAAAACCTTTCAATCTAAAATATCAGATGGAGCAAAAGGAAAGCTGAACTTGTCCCAGAAGCATTCCCATACTGGAATGTTTCAGATGCTCCAGCCCCAGAGCTTTGGGTACAGGGTAAGTAGGAGTAGCACGATGTCTGTGCTGTTTGTGAAGGGGTGGATCAGAGAGTGTCTCATGCCTTGAGGTCTGTAGGGAACTAGCTGGCAGAGCAGAAGTCATCCTGAAATGTGATGATGTGGGGACTTTGGTGGCAATACCAGCTCACAGTTTCTTGTTTTCTGTCCCTCCTTGCCCATTTTCATGCCATGGGGCACCACACTTGTGGCTGGATGATTGCAATTCCCTACAAACAGCACTAAAGACCAGAACACTTGGGGGGCAGGGTGGGGTTGTCCTTTAAAGCCAGAGAAGCCCAACAATGCTCTGATTTACAGCACAACCCCACAAGCAGTTGCATGCAGGTGACTGACCTTGCCCTTCAGTGCCCAATGTGCTGAATAAGGTCCTCCATCTGAGCCTCAAAACATGCCATCTAGCTTCAGCTCCATCAAATGACCTTTGAGATTGAATGAAGAGCATCTCTGGCACATCTTTTGTTCTGATTACTGCAAACTGCAGGGCTAACAGGCAGGACTAGGAGACTAGGCTAGGACTAGGCCGGGCCCAGAGAGTGCTGGTGAACGGGGCTGCATCCAGCTGGCGGCCGGTCACTAGTGGTGTCCCCCAGGGATC
>JANHFX010015385.1:102384-156442 GCA_027560015.1 Chloroceryle amazona | reverse complement strand
AACTGCTGGGCTGCCTGGCAGAGGCAGCGGAGCAGCCGGGGCTGTGGGCGGGAGCCGGCGGCCCCTCCCCGGCAGAGGGCACTCGGAGCCCGGGCAGAGCCCGCCCGGCTGCGCGGAGCCACCGGAGCCCCGGCTGCCGCCAGCCCAGCTCCGCTGGAAAACTTTCATATGGCCGCATGGACCCGGCGAGCCCCCGCAGGAGCAGAGAGAGAAAGCACGGACGGCGGGGAAGCGTTAATTGCCCGCAGGAACACTCGGGGAATGCTGCTTTAATCCCAGTGAAGATGAGAGCAAAGACAAGGGGTGCCTGGGGTTTTCCAGAAAGCCCTTCCACCTTGCCTTGGCTTTTTTATTTCAGAAAATCATAGAATGGTTTGGATCAGAAGCGACCTTGAAGATCATCCAATTCCACCTCCCCTGCCGTGGGCAGGGACACCTCCCACTAGACCAGGTGTTCAAAAGCCCATCCAACCTGGCCTTGAACACTTCCAGGGACAGGGCATCCACAGCTTACTCTGGGCAATCTGTTCCAGCATCACTTATGTGCGGTTCTGTTTTGTTTAAATACTGAAGTTTATCAGTCTAAAATGCCCAGCTGGTTATCCTTAGAAGGGAGGATGTTTATGCAAAATTGATCCGAATATACCCAGCTATTGTAATCAGGCTGGATTCTCAGTAATATTTGCTATTTCCTGGCTGACTTCATCCAGGGGAGGACAGCACTGTAATTCTGTGCACTCAAAAGCAGAGTGCAGACCTAAAGCAGTAACTAACAACATCCCACAATAAGAAATATGCTCTCACCAAGTGTTTTAAGCTGTGCAGAGGGGCTGGCTTGGATTCACCTATTTTCAAGAAAATGTTGGGGTTTGTTTGTTAGTTTTTATGCCAGCTTTCCACCCCTAGCCTCTTTGTATTCTAGCTGCTGAGTTTGTGTGTTTTTGGCAATAAAATACAGTTCCACTCCATCTGGAGACTTAAATTTCCCAGTTCCCTCTTTATTCCAGAGATGGTGGTAGTTGCAACTAATGTGTGAGGAGTTGGGTGTTTGTTGTTTGTTTGTTTTTTAATTTTTGAGGGATGGAAATATCACTGATGACTCCGGGACAGCCAATCACTGCTCCTAACTCATGAACATCCTCTGTGCTTCAGTCCAGATAGAGGCAGGAAAGCTCACAGCCAGCCATGCTACATCCTTCCAGATCTCATAGCTTCCTCCAGAACCAAAACTTGGGGTGCTGAATACTCTCTATGCTTCTTCCATCAACTTTCCCATAAGCTTAGGGTGAAAGCTTGCATGAACTAGCTGGGGCCTAGGGAGGAGGGAAGCTCCCCCTTCTCCTGTACCAGTTTGCCTGACAGCTGAAACCCTGCATGGTGGCTGGTCCCCAGCAGGCAACACAGAGGTATTTGGAATCTGGGGGATATTTCCTATTAGATTTGTTTAATAGTTTTGAGGTTGGTTAAATATGGAGTGACAAATTAATTCCAACTTAACTACTTCCCTCTCTGTCTTCCTGCCTCTTGCAACTCCCCTGTTGCCCCGTTAAGCAAGACCAGCTGGCGGAATCAGGCTGGTTTGGCAGCTGTGCTGGGTTTGTGTGCTGAAGCCTGCTGGTGAGTCCATTCTCCTTCAGCTGTTGGCTCTGCACATGCCCATGCACCATCTTCCTGAGGGCATGGCAGAGTGAAAAATTTCTCTACCTAGATCCAGAGGCAACTGCTTTTGGGATCATGGTTTATACCAAATCTCCTTTGAAAGGGTTAAACTTGATGGTTTTATTAAAAGGTTGTTACAGAGACCTGCAAGTCACCATCTGCTGGTACTCACCTATAACCTCCTAGTGGGTGTGTTTACCTCTTAACTCTCTAGAAATGGGGTGTTACTCAATGTGCACTGTGTGGGTGCCCTCACTCCTTGCAGCACATGGGGTCCCTTTGCTGGTGAAGCAAACCCAAGAGCAGGGAAATTTGTGGTCTGGACATGAGACAACCCTCAGACCCTCCTTGTGGAGGACAGGAGCAGAAGGGCACCAAGGAGTCCCTGGGCAGACACCCACCCTCCAAATGAACACTTCAAACTCTCCCTCCTGACTATACTTCTCCCAAGAGGATATTCACGTTACCTGACTAGAGTCATAAAATCTGAGTTTTCTAAGTCCATGTGCTCCATGCATAGCCAGAGATATAGGTGCCTTTACCTCCTCAGCAGCTAAAAGAGGAACTAAAAATGTGAATGCAGATTCATACATGGGGATGCTTCTTTGGCCTGATGATGAACCCTGGAGAACGGTAGTCACAGTTCCGTAAAGAGCAACTTGATTTCCATGGGTTTGTCCTGATGCTCCTCACTTGGCTTCTGCGGTGGACTGGAGAGAGGGGGCCAGATGAGTTGGCCTTCATAAAGGTGGTTTGATCACTGACATGAACAGAACTGGGACACAACCTCTTGTGGCAATAGTGGGAACTAGTGAAACTTTGTTTAGCTACTTTTGGTGTCAAGGCAGAGGTTTCAATTATGAGTCATCTGATCAGTAGAGAATTTATTATTTTTTGTATTTATTTATTGACAGCAGATGGAGTGAAAGAGAAACACAGTTTAGGAGGTGTGGGACATGGGGTCAGTACTGATTCCCCAGATGGTGCCACTTTCCCTGTCTGGAAGGGGTAAAGCAGCAAATTCCACAAATAAGCTAAGGCAGATAAGCAATAGCAGTAGTTTGCATGGATCCTTTACTGGCTATGCCCACTGCATAGGAGCATATAGGACACCCTGAGACCGGACTCCACAGCTTTAAAAATTGTTGTGTAAAGGCTAAATTTGGCCATTCATCCGGTTTCTTTTTCAGTCAGTAGAGAAGAGAAACCACCTGAGGGTGACTCATTTTGTCCATCTTAGACATCATCCTCCTGTTTTAAGCCTGTGCTAGTCAACACAAATGAAGAAGGTGAGATTTGTGGTGTCTAAATACTCAACAGCCTCAATTATGCACATCAATGTTTAACTTCTGAGTCTTGGATCCTTTAAACAGATTTAATCATCCTGGAGAAGAACAACTGGCAGGGAGGTTGTTGCAGGGGTAAAGCCTAAGCCCTTTTGCTGCCTGTCAGCACTGGGCTTGATGAGATTCTACAGACACCGGGAAATACCAAGTGCATTGCTTTCACCTCAAGGAGAGTTTTGGGGATTCATATGCACATGGTGGTTCAGCAAGCACTGTCTCAGACAGTCCTGAATAGTCTTTTCTCCAACAGATGTTCTACTTTCTATTTTCCAGGTCTTTTGCTTCAGCTGTCTGCTCTTCCATAAGGTAGCTCATGGCATTTCTTACCTGGTATCATCCTATTCATCATTTTACTGGCTTAGCAGCAAATACCAAAGACCAAATCTTCAGCAAGAACGAATCAGACTGGCTTTATATCCTCTGTGGATCCAGATTCACTCTTTTTATTAAAACAACAACAAAGATTGCATCTATTCTGCAGTTAAGTTAATTATTTGTGGTCTGGATCTGGCAATATGAGAGGAAATTAGACTAGTCCTGATGATTGGATGTTATTAGCAGCATATGAGGTCCATCTTTGGTTTGCTGAGCACTGTCTTTCTTGGACAGACATGTTGTGGGAGCTTAGATTAATATTTTGGCTTTCTAACTGTGCAGTCCATTCTCCTCCACACACTGGAGGCAAAGCTTTGCAGTTTCAGTTGACTGGACTTTGCACAGACCTTTTCAAAGCTCTCCCTGCAGATCCCCTAATGTTTTTTGAGTTCCTCCTGGAGTTTTGTGCTGGGATAAATGAGAGAGGGCTTGTCCCCTAATGGTGCAGGCTGGCCTAGTGCCACGGACTGTGGGAGAACTAAGCCATTTTGCTCAAGCAGATGATCTGCTGCTCAAACTTCAAAAGGCCACCCACGTGCACTTGCTGAGCTGGAGGTCTAAATGAGCAAAAGACAGAGTTTTGCACGTGGTTTTCACTCTGAGACATAAAATGACCCATATTTATTGAAAATGTTCTAGAAGTCCTTAAGCCATAATGCATAGGGACCACATTTCAGGTTTGCAATCCAATAAAATATCAGGCAAAGTTTTATCTTCCTCTTCACTTTAAAGAGCACTGGTTGGATTGTGAAAAGTTTTTGCAATTCTAAGTAGAAATTAGTGCTTCAGGGAGGGCATTTCGTTTCTTTCTGCTGTTTCGAGCCAGGGGAGTTGTTCGTAATCAAAGACACAATAGTATTACTAAGTGCACTGGATATTGGCTCTGTGGTAAATGTGATAGTAACAGAGGCTCAGCTCCTCATTGTGGGTACTGAGGATTGTTTCTAGAAAGCCAGGAGGTCACTGCTGGAGAGACCTGTGGCAAAACTGTGATCTAAAGCTCTGAAAAGTAATCTTCATTGTCATCTGTCTGCCAGCCTTCCAAGGAAAGTTGTTTTTTAGGGAAAGGGTGGCTTCATTTCTAGGCTGCTAATAATGTCTCACCTTTGACACACGTTTTTTAAGGGTGGCTGGCCCTTCATGTGTTTCCTTAGGATAGAAAAATTATACCCAGAATTGTCCTACCTGGCCTACTGACCATGAAGAGAGAGAAGGGTTGGTAGCTCTGGGACATGTGCATGGTAGCAGCTACGTTTGGTTACTGAAGGTTTACCTTGCATGGTTTAGCAAGTTCATTGGGGACTGGGAAGAGCCATTGCTTTTGAAACATCCAGCCACCAAAACCAGTCTGGCAGCTCACCAGGAGTGTAGCATCCAGGCTACTGATTGGATATAAAAGACACTTACAGAGTGGCTTGTCTCTGACAGCTTCATGGGGCAGCTTTGGCAGGAGAATGAGCAGGAGTACCTGCAACTGGTATGTGAACGCGGGCTACTGCTTGCGCTCAGGCTGATCCCTCTGATCTCTCCATATATATATATGGGGTATATATAAGGAGAGGAAGACTTACGACCCCTAACATCAGATCACTGTATTAAAAGTCATTGCAGAGCTTTTCTGAGTCAGTAGAGCTGTGCTATTTGTCACACTTTAGGGTCTGGTCATGCATATGTTCGTCTAACCCAGTGCCTTGAAATCATTTCAGCTACTAGGAATTAAAGGCCATTTTCACATAAAGTGTGATTTTTCCAGGGAATGACAAGAAAGTGCTAATTATGACCTTCATACAACCTTCTTGAAGGTACCTAACACAAGACAGTATTTATAAAATTTATAATTTTCCTTTCTTGGCTGTAAGACATTTCCATATCACACACCCCACCCCTCCCCCCCACCATTCCTGGGCTGTGGAGGGATATTTATCATGTTCAAAGAGCAGTTGGAGATAAAGCCACCGCCTGTTAGCAAAAGGAGATTGTGTTTCAGGGCTGTGCAACTTCTTTGCATCTCTGAGCAGTACAAAAAGGTACACCTGGGCCTTGAGAAACATGCTTAGGACAAAGGGCCTGATAATTCAGTCCAGCAATGCATAGAGCAGGTGTTCCCCCTTCCCTTGGGAGCCTTCTCAGCCAGCCAGCCAGGCATTGCAGAGCCACAAGAGCCCTTGGACATTCCAATCTCAATCTGTGTTGTTGTCACTAGGTGTGGAGTATTGCTGACCACACGACAACAGAGGATGAGAATGGAGCTTGTCCTCAGCGAGGCATAATCCTACAAATTTTTCCCCTGTAGGAAATCCAATATATTTTATCCTGTTTGTCAACATGGTTCATTCTGAGAGAGCCGAGTCTGTGGCCAGCAATTAATGCCACTTAAAAGCTTTTCAGTGGGATAATTGCCTGTTGTTCTGCAGGCATCACTCTCATTCAGATGCTAATGGTGGTCAGGGGCAGTGGCCATTCCCACATTGGGGGCCAGGTATTGCTCCCCTCCCCTTGCCTTGGGAAGATGCTTAATGGGTCTATTGTCCCTGAAGAAGGGCAGTAGGAACCCCCTCTGTCCCCGAGGAAGCCATGGAAATAATCCTCATCAGTCTGTGTCACTTAGGCACAAAAGGCAATAGGGTAGACAAAAAAAGGACAGGGGCATCCAGCACGAAGGGGGTGGAAGTCAAGGTGTCCGATGTTGGGAGACTTCCAAGAGTTCTGTGCCAGGCCCCCAGGTCCATAAGCAAAGACTCACCGTGCAGCACTGTGAAAATCCAGGGAATTTTTCCAGCTGTTCTCAGATTTCATATTTCCACCTTTTCTTGCTCTGCCATGTTTCAGCCATATTCGCCATGCTTGTGACTTTATCTCATGCTCTTTGCCAGGTGCTGGCCCACACAGCAAGACATGCTGCCCTGCAGACAGTGTGGCCCCTGCCATGAATCCTTTGATTGCAGACCTGGGTCGAGAGGTCCCTACACTCCCTTCTCCCTAAAGGCTGCTGCTCTTTCAGTTGGGCAGATGAGGCTAGTTGTGGTTTTTAAGGTATGGTTACCTTTTTTTGGAGGTTAGATTTGCAAGGACAAAGTAACAGTGCTTAGTTTTTAAGCAGGACCCCATCATGAAGCAGCTGATGTCTGTAGGTAGGTTTAGTCTTGGCAGATTCAGCATCAAACCTTACTTGCCCAAACATCTGTGCACTTGGCTGTCCTCTAAGAGTGGTCTCCTCATAGGATATGAAACCTGCTTTCTTCTGCCGAGCTCATTTTCATCTTTCTTGTCACTTTATTTTCCCACTGAGGTCTGACTGAAGCTATCATTTGTGATGAAGACTGGGGTCCATGTGGATATGGTAAAACTCATCCTGCTTCTTTTGGGGATTTCCAGGCATCTGGTCTTCCTAGACCCCATGTGCTATGGTAGGTTGGCCATGAGAAAGCTATGCTGTCTAGACATTGTCCAAAGTGATGCACCTTTGTTCCTCTGGATTAATCTTAGGGATGTGATTTAGTAGTGGACATGTAGAGTAGATTTAATGGTTGGACACAATGATCTTGAAGGTCATTTCCAACCTAGATGAGTCTATGGTTATAATCATGCAACTTAATGTAAACCTGGTTTGCAAACTCTGGATGAACAGCCTAACCAAATGCCCCTTCCTTCTGCAAATGAGGGAGCTACATTACATCAGTGAGACATAAAGATATTTTCTGGAGGAACACATGGTCCTCTGTAGGAATCCACGCAGAACAGGGTGGTGGGGGATGGGGTGGTGTAATTTAACAGTGAGAGGTGCCTCTAAAGTCTCTTTCTGAGCGTTTTATTTTTGAAGCATTGGGAAGGAAGGCCTCCCCTCCCCAGCTGTCCCCCTCCTTTTGGGGCCCCATTTGTGGAGCCCTCCCAGGGGGCACTACAGGCTGTCAAGCTCCCAGTCCCTTTGTGTTGCTTTTCCAGTTGGTTTTCATGTGGGTTTGTTGGGGGCCGCAGGGCTCCCCCTCACCCCAGCAGCCCCGTTCCCACCCCATGGCTGCAGGCCACTTCTGCGGTGGAGGCAACCCGAGAAAGGACTGTGCCACTTCCATGGAAACAAAAGCCTGTTTTCAAACAGCGCTAAGAGAAACTGTTTCTATCTTAGGCCTCTAATGACCTGAATTGTCCATCTTTTGGAGAAAAGCAACAATAAAAAGGCACTTTGCTGTGCTACTACCGCCACAGCTTTCTAACTATGATTATTTTTTGACAAGAGAGCTCAGCATCCATCCCTATTTATGATGCATATTAAGAAGAAAAAAAAAGTTTTGTTTGCTCATTCCAGCAAATCTTGCTGTTAGGAACAGGCAGGCACGTTTGCAGCAGCAGTTTGTATTTTCTCTGGGAGAGGAGTCCTGTGCCCTGCGTATTTCAGTGTTGAATAAATAGTCCTTCATATTGTATGCGGTGGCTCCGGGCACCCCGCTGAGATCATGTCCTTAATACAAACAATACGACACATTTATTCTAAGCTGACCGTGCTGACCCCCAAAAGTTTGTTCCCTCCGCTGGGACTCCTCGGCCTTTTTATTCAGCTGAATGGCCAGCACAAAGACCTTGTCGCATCTACAGTCCCTTCCTAAACAAAACTCGGGGAGGAAGGAGGAAGGAGTGTTGCGGGGAGGGAGAGGAAGAAATAGGCAAACCTTGACCCCTCCACCTAAAATACAGTGGAGGAATTTGCATTTTAAACCTTAAGATGCTCGTCCTGGTCTCCCTGCTTCTCCTCCGGCCGGCGGTTTGACTCGTCTTTTGCAAACACCCTGAGAAGCTCCAGGCTTGCAGCATCCCAGCAGAGCTGCTGTCCCAGCACTGGGCAGCAACCCCTGCTGTGAAGAAAGGCTCCTCTCTGCTCTCCTTTGCATTCCTATTTTTCCATAGATTAGAAAAAGAGAGAAAGACCGCTACTTAATAAGAATATAGATGTTCTCTTCACCCTTCCCCCATGCCTGGTCCCTGCCTATTTTTGGAGGCAGGCATACACTGGGGAGCCGGTCCAGGTTTGTGACTGTTTCCCATGGCCCGGCTTCCATCTTGGAGGTCACTGCTCGCTGTGTTGGGGATGGACAGCTGTTTATGAGAAATACCCTCAACCACTGTGGTTTACAGTCAGCAGTTTTCAGGCAAACACTCAAATTGGTGTTGATTTACCATGATACCACGTGGCAAACAGCAAGGCTGGCGCTACTTCATTTCGGGTTCAACTCTCCTTCAGGCAAACACCTGCTTTGGAGGCAAACTCTCGATAGATATGATGCAAGGTGTATTTGTATATCTATTGGCCTTCCTTTCTAAAGTATTAATTCTAGTTGGGAACCTGCCTGGCCGCTGAAAGGTTTCAATGTCTTTCTCTTGGAGCTGGAGCTGTGCTCCCAGCTCCTCTTTTCCTGTCCCAAACTTGGGCTGTCTCAGAGGTAGAACAGCATAGCTTTTGCAGAGTTCTACTTCCAGGGTTGCACCATGGCACTGAGGTGTTGGTCTGCCAGTCAGGGCCCCAATGTTTCTCCTCTTGTTGTCTTTGGCTCTCCTTGGCTATATTATCAAAACCAGTGCCTATAGGACCACCTGTCCCTGATGGGTAATAGGCCCTATGGGACAGGACTCCTGACTCAGCCCTGCTACATAAATATAAATTTTTGGTGAGGTCCAGGCTCATTCTTTGTACCACTTCTGAGCTCTCTCTTAGCCCAGAGATGTTTCACCAGTTCAGCCCCTAACAGAGAATTGTGATTTTGCTCTCTTTTTATTTTTTTTTCCCTCTTTTTCCTGGAAAAGATGCACAGTTGCAAAGCCTCATGTGGATTTAGTTACACACGTGATGGAGCTGCCTCATATTTTGCTTTCCCTATGCATGGATAAAGCACTTCTTTTCGTATGACTGAATCTGCCCTGGAAGGCAGGGTTGGGACAGTCCCTTTTCAGCCTTTTGGCATTTCTGAAGTGGCACCACCTGAGCATCACACAATCTTTATCCTGTCTGGACCTCAGCCTACCCAGATGTAAAGGGGGCATGGCTGTACCTGCCTTCCACAGGGATGTGACTGTGAATCAGGAATATCTGCTGGGTGGTTGCAGTGCTCAGGGCTGAGATGAGTTGTTCTGTATTGAGGAGGCTGAGGTGTAGGCACAGCTTTCCTTTGGGTATTGCTGTAACATGGCCCTGACCTGTGACACACTGCACTGCTGGAAGGCGAAGGTGTTATCATCCCTGAAGACCAGACAGGCTGTGACTGAGGTCAGGTCTGTGCTGGAAGCTTTTGTCAGCATAACAATAACCCTGTGTTGACCAGAGGGCTTTTCTAGAGCTGAATCGCAGTCCAGGACATGGCTGTTGCGGTTACACATAGTTATACCACCAAAAGTAGTTTAGCTAAGTTAAGAAGATAAGGGGATTGTCCATAAGATGCCTCTGTAACAGATACTTGCTCATGTGCAGACCCTGCCTGAGAGGTTTCAAAGTCCAGTTACAGTGGTACCATAGTGGTGCATGAGACATTTAGGGACATGGTTTAGCAGTGGACATGTAGAGTAGGGTTATTGGTTGGACTCAATGATCTTGAAGGTCTTTTCCAACCTAGATGATTCTATGAAAACAGAAGATGGCTCACACTGGGGTAACCAGACAGATGAAATCTGCATCCTTAACTCCTTAACAGCCTTAACTGCAGTAGCTTTGGAATAGGGTCCTGAGGTGCTTCTCTGGGAAACTTTCTCTTTGTTCTCAGCCTTTTCACCCCCCTGCCCTCCCCCAGATTGTGAGGCCCTTTTTGCTGCCACGTCACTGTTCAAACATGTCTCTGCCGTGCTGCTCTCCAGAGGCTTGCTGACTTTTTCTTTATGCGTACAAGGAAATTGCATGAATATTTCTGTCTGGAACCTGTTCTTTTCTCTCTTCTGTGCTTTTTTTATTTTCTTGTTTTGTTGTTTGGTAGGTTGGGGGGTTTTTTGAGGCTCATTAAGAAATCAATAAGTGTCTCAGTAGGGCTTTGCTTAACCTGATTCTGGAAGTATTTCTTCCTCTTGAAATTTGAACCAAGTTCTCAAATTGATCTTTCTAATTTTGCTTTCGCTCATTTCAGTTTAATAATTCTTGGTGCTACATCTTGCCTTCTTACATTAATTCACAGCCAGTGAGAGGTCCTGGATTGCCAGTCCCTAACAATGCTCTTCTCCTTGTCTGCAAGACAGGTATTGTGGCAGGTGTTGTAACCACCTGGGTTGTTTACAGGGCACAGACCTGCTGCCTTTTGCTCTGCACAACACCTACATGGGCAAAGGAGGGTAGGATTCAGTCCTTTACTTTAGCATGAATGTTATTGTTTAATGTCTTTTCAAGAGATCCTATCAGTCCTAGAGATGTGTAGAAATGTTCCTTTCTTCCAGTTAGACCTTCTGTGCTTGGCTGATGCACCTGTTGCAGGACACCAAAAGGGAATATGAAGTTACTCCTCTCTACCAGACCGCTTGTCTGGAGAGGAATATTGTGGTAACAAAGAAGGCATCCCTGACGCATATCTAAAGAAACTGCTACCTGTTTCTTTTCATCTTCTGTAAGGACTGTCTTGAAATCTTTAGGGTCTCTAATGAACCCCAAGTCTGCACAACACCCACCAGAACAATGTGAAAACTTTAAAGTTCCTTTTCGTGGGAGATTCTGTCTATTCACTTTTATTTTTGTGTTCTGTTCTAGAGTTAGAAGTCTAGATTGCATGATAACCTGCACAACAAAATTTCTGGAAGTATTTACAAGAGGTGGGATGGATTATAGTTGTGATTTTATTTAGGTATATTTTGAAGAATTGAAGGGAAAGACTGAGAGAAAAGACTCCCAGAGACTCCAGATAAGGCATCTAGGATAAAGATACAGGGAAAGCACACCCACTCAGCAGCACCCTAAGTGATAAACAAAAGTTATTAAATAGCTACAGTTGATGCACATCAATTTCTACCCACCTTGAAGTCCAGCCATCTTGGTTGTTTACCACTGATCCTACTTCACTTAGTGCCTTAGTATTCAGAGACAGCAGCATTTGAACAATGTAATCGTGTGTTCTCATGAACTTGCTGCCTAATTCATTCTTTCTCTTTTCATATTCAGTAGATGATGATGCCGATCTAGCAGCATAAACTCAGCCTAGACAATGGCTAGAGGTGCAGGACCCAGGTGAATGGAGGTTAATACACAGACTGGCCATTTTCTAGGAAAGGCTCTGTGTTCGGCCTTGCCTTCAAAACTACAACTTTATAAACAGAGCCAGGGAGGAAGAACTCTCAGACAGCCTGGGTCTGACCAGGCTATGCCAGTTGATCCCAGTTTGGGCACTGGGATTTAGAAAGGGAAGATTGTCCATTTAGGCCAGGGTTTCCTCCCCCAACACACACATTTTTTTTAATTTTTTTTCCCCCCCCTAGTTGTTTTGCAAGCCCTGAAAGGAATAGACTCAATGTTATTCTAACTTTAAATGGAAGGAAGGGGGGGAGGCAATGAGAGCAGAGAAGGAAAATCCATTTGCTGCACTACTGTCAGCGCTTTAGTTTTCCTTCAAGTCTGACAGGCCCAGGATTAAAGGTTTTGTTATAATGGCCTGACAGTACACATTAAGAACCCTGAATGTCTTAACAACCCGGCTACTGGAGATGCATTCAGAAGAGTCTGTGAACTGCTTTTCCCCTTTAAAGCTCCTGCTAGACCATGTTGTCCAGTGAAATCTTTTGTGGATAAAAATGTATAGACTTTTCTTTCTAATTCCTAAGCATATACATACATAAGCCCCACATTTTTTGCTGTCTCCCATCGTTTTTATGCCTACTTCTCTTTTAACCATCCTACTTGTGAAAAGTGTCCTGTTCTGACTGTACGGGGAGTTTATATCTCCTCTTTATTTTAGCTGGACTTTCACCTAGTGCAAATGAGCAAAAGCTCACTCGTGCAGGCGGAGTTATGCAGATCTATTCCAGCTGAGGGCCTGGATGTGCAAATCAAAGGGGGTTTTTCCGCTGAAAAAAAAAAAAAAGGAAAAAGAGCCTCTGATCAAACAAAATCCCTGTATTAATTGTCTACATTTGCATCATAAAATGGAATTCACTGACCATGGCTTTGAGATGAATCATGAACTGATGGGCAGTGATTGTAATAACCAGGGTGTGTTGGTATTCACAATGCATGATGATTAAGTTTATGGAAGGCTACTTGCAGTCATTGGCAGAACTATGGGGTAGGTCTCCAGGCAGCAAACCCCATTCGATTAACTTATTTGTTTGGAGGCAGGGAAGAAGGAGGAGAGCTGTTGATAAAATCCAATGAGAGTCCCTGGAAAGGGTTCAGAAGTTTTAGTTTAACTGAAGACCTCCTATGTGAATGCATCCCAGATCCCCAAGTCTTGGTCAGAGACTCTTATCAGGGCTCTCACTGTGCACTTGGCTGGGAAAGTGTTGTCTTCAGAGGTCTCCCTTGCTGGCTAGGTGGATGCAAGGTTGTTGGTAGCTGGTTATGCTTAATCGTAGCAAGTTTGGCTCGTATCTCTTCACTCAACATGATAGGGGCCCACACATTAAAACCAGAAGGGCTTTGAATCAGTCATCATTGCCGTATTAAAACTGATGGAGTTGGTGGTAGTTCTGTGGTGACATCTAGGGACCTTAGGCAGGAATGGTGGCTCTTGTGAAATGGGAAGATGGACAAAAGGTTCCTGGACTGTAATGGATGGAAGATTGCAGGATCCAGGGATCAGCTCTGTGATATTTTTCTGAGGGTCCTCTCATACTATCCACTAAAGAAGATGGGGGCAGAAGTTGGTAGTCCCTAGGGGGAGAGAGGGATGGGTGTTGTGGAAGATAAGCCAATCCTTGAGGCGCTGAAGAAGCTTCACAGTATGAGTGATCTCCATTTCAGTAGAGGGGGGAGATAATCTCAGTGGAAAACTTATTAGAAAAAGTGAGGAGAGTGATCTATAAAAGAGGAGGGTGGAAGGGGGAATAAATGAGAATTAATTAAGCTCAAAATCAAGATGTCAAGAACAAAATTGATCAGGAGACAAGGGTAATTAATTAATACATCCTTAAACCATCACAGTTACATCAACACCACTGGCATTAATCAAAGAACTAATACTACTGAAGAAAAGACGCTGTTGAATTGTTCTGAAACCTATGTTAGAAGCCTGGAAAAGAGGATGAGGAAAACAGAATTGCTCTGTTTTAACACAGCTGATACTGACAACATGTTATGAGGAGAGTTATAAACCCAAAATGTTAAAACCACTCATTATGATTTACTTTAGAAGCACAAAGTGGGCAATAAGAGTGTCCTGGGAATAGCAGTATCTGTTTCTTAGACTCTAGTAGCTTTAAAGCAAGTGACCGAACTCAGAGGCTAAGGCCCTAAGAGATGCTGTTGACATGAGATCCATAAAGTACATTGACAGAAGCCTTCAGAAAGTAAGGAAGTGACAAGTGATGAAAGGAGCACATCCTAGCTCTCCCAGAAATCACTGTTTTGCCCAGCAAAGTGTACAGCTAACACTGCTCTTTAGTTACCAGCTAAAGCAACCAGGCTGGTATAGACTGACATAGGGTAGGGAGCACACCTAGAAGCATCTCTGCAGGAAGCAGGTTTGAGAGGTGCATCTAGCAGAGAAGAAGCATCAGGCATTAGGACACAGTCTGATTGGTGGTTGCTTCTTCTGTTTGCCAATATTTTTGAAAATGGAAACTTGATTTGCAAGCTGATTGGTAAGTGACTGCTCCATAATACAGGCCCAGGAGCTTCACCTCAGTGCAGATATCTCTGTGTCAAGTGCTAATTGCCTCTTTGCCCCTTCCTGCTAGTGAACAGAAATGGCAGCTCCACCACATTTAACCTATTTTGGTAGAGGTCATGTCAACTTCTACTGCTTTCTATGTTGTTAGTGACTGCACAAGAGGTATGTACAACCTGCTTAGACCAAACACCTCACCTTCATATTGATGCAGTCAAAGAAGCTGCTTCTCACATTTGGATTTTCCATGTGGCATTTGACTGATGAGGCATCGACAGATACCAGATTGGAGGTTTGTCATTAGCTCCAAGTGTTTCCGTAGGTTTCCCGAGGGATCTGGGCTGGTAGGCCTGATGCTGTGAAATATTTCCTTCAGTGATCTGGAAATGTATATAAGTGTTCATACATTGTTCTGGAGAGAACAGTCAGCTAATGAGGAGGGCCAGGCATGTAGAGCAGTTGGGAGTGCTTTGCAAAAGCTTTAAACCCCATTAATATCAATGTGCTTGCTCTGTTTGAAGTTGAAGATGGAGGAACTGAGAATGAAATATGAGCGAATGGAAGTGGGGAGCATTTATAAATCTGGATAAATTAGAAATTGAAGATTGCAGAAAAAATGATGAAGGAAGCAAAAGAACAGTGGAGGAAATCCATGGCTAATGGTGTTAAAGAGGGAGTGATTTTTTACTGGTATTTAAAACAAACAAGAGAGATAAAATTATCCATGGTTTTGATATCCTCTACTTTGTGGTGAAGGTCTATGGAAACCAGAGGCACTCAGTCAGTTTGTGTGTCCTGTATTTGGGAAAAATCAGATGGTATATTCCTGTTCTGGGATGTTATGTTGTAAACCTCCCCCCTGCAAGCACAGCAAACTTTCTGAGAACCGGTGGGAAAAGCAGGGGTTAAGAATCATGTGTTTTAATAGAGATAGCACTTCTGAACTGCTGCCTTAACACTGAGTGAAGAGAACTATATGTATATATATAAAGTCCACCCCCACCCCCCCTGCCATCGCTGTAAATTGTTAACTCAAGACAGGAGGTTTTACTCTGCTCTAGTTCTGCCACAGATCTTGGTGCTGAAGCAGGAATCAACGTGGGGTGGTCGCCTGACCTGGGCTGTGCAGCAGGTCAAGCTAAAGAATCACAAAGGCCTTAAAATCTATGAATTAGTGCAATTCTTTAGGAGTCAGTGCCCCTATTTTATAGCAATCTGGTGAGGGGCCTTAAATGGGTGACAAGGTAATTTCCATACAGTTTAAGTACATCCTATCTGGAGTCTCAGGGTGAGGGGAGATTTGACCTGTGGTAATTTTGTGAAGCTCTGTAAGATTTGCAGACTGGCCTAAGCTGGCCCGTTTGAGTCTGGTATCCTGTTGTACTGAACCAGCTAGCACCAAAACTTCAGAGGGAAGATAAAAGGAGTAAAACCAACTCTTTCCTTTAATGCATCTAGCAGTAATTGATGGGGGTAAAAGTCAGTTGTCTGACCACTGCAGGTGACCAGCTTGAGAGGTGTGATTACTTCTCCCATGTTCGTATGCAGGCTACAAACATTTATTAATGGTCATAAAATATCCTGCCTGTTTTTTAAATCCAACCAGCAATGTATGACTTGACCACCATAAAGTTTGTCTCAAAACCACCACAAAAGGTTTGAATTACTCCTGGCAGCAATAAAAGCATTCTTTTGGCTAACGCTTTGCTTTATTGTTAGCTTTTATTTTTCTCAGTCCCCCTTCCTACCAGCAAGACATAAACAATGGAGTTTGAGTTGTCGTCCCCCACCCCCTCACACCTACATTAATAAGATCCAGGAACCAGCAAAATGAATGAAACAGGAGCAGAATAGTCACGGAGGTGGCTGGTTAGTGATAAGCACAGCTTGCCTGGTGTTAAAGAAAGTGTTGCTTGGAGAGAGCTCTTTTCTTGGCAACCCCAAGGGCCACAGTCATCTAAAAATGTTCATCTGAAAAAAAAATAAATATATATATACACATATTATATATGTGTGTATATATATATATGTTATATGTGTAATTCACGGATGAGTTCAGGGCCACTAAAGTACTTTTATTCAGAGCTGATTTGTTTGAGAAAGATTTCTTCTCAAAGTGAACTAAGCTATCTTAATTTACAGCCACCTCCAGACAAGAGGGTCTGCCCAGGAGTTGATTGCAATTTAACATGTCCACTTTAGATGTCCTTCCTTAATTAATTCAGAATAACTTCCATCTTTTGTCATAAATCATTAAGGAATTAAACATCTTGATGTTAAGTGGCATCCGTGCACCAAACATCTCCATGACTATAGATTGAATTTTTCCTATAAACCTATTTTGAGGTACATTGTGAGAAGTCAGTAGTAACTTTGCCATCTTCTGTCTTGAATGGAGATACCAGAGATACAATTCCCACAAACAGGAGCATCTGAATTGGACCTGAAGTCCTGCCAGGGCAGGAAAGATTGAGAAGATCATGAGAGAATAGGTGTGGATACATGGGTGCAAGCTGTTGGGGTGTTGCTGGGTTTAGCAGCATTAATAAGAACCTTATTGAGCTGTGTCACATCTGCTGTGTGGGTTTGCTTAACATCTGTATTGTTATTCTACAGCACATTTCTTTCTGTGCCAGGGCTCAGAAGTGGCCTGGTGGGATCTCAGCAAGTACTATGTTCAATGGCTGGTTCATCTCTCTCAGAAGTAACCTACAATTCCATGTCTGTTTTCACAAGAGATGGGCTATCCCTGCAGCCACATTCCTGCAAGCTATTAACTACACAACAAAAAAATATGGGAAAAGGCTGCATTTTGTAACCATGAAGAGACTGGCCAGTGGATTTTTTGGGGCATTTGTTCCTCTTGACCTCCTGGCCAGCCTGCCAGGCAGTGCATAAGTGTGATCCTGGAAGATTTCCTTAGTTCTTCCCATGAATTTCTGTGAAATTGTGGACCCAAGAAATATGTGAAAACAACCTGGAAGTTGTGTGACTTTCACCACTTCACATTCTGTATGTGACTCCAAGAGATCTGTGCCTGGTGAGCACTCCCCACTTTGCTGATGAGAATTGTGATTTCTGTTAGGGTAAGAGAGTTGAGAGAGAGCAAGAAATTTTTGATGTTCTTCTTGTTAGATCACACTTGGTCCTGTTTCCTTGAAGATAACACATAATAAGCTAGTGCTAAAAAAGTCAGAGAAAGAAATCAAAGAGAGAAAATGCAGCGTCTGTAACAAGCCTGGTGGAAAGCCATCCACTGAGGCATCAAAAAACTTGCGGCAACATGGGGCTGGGGGAGATGCAGCAGGATGAAGCAGTTGCATGTTTGGATGACTGCTCACAGCAGCATTGCAAATCCTGAAGTCTTGGCTAGAAAAGCAAACAATTTCTTAAGAGATGGTGAAGAAGGAAAAAGGAAATTGTAATTCTAATAAGTAAGGAAGAGGTAAGAAAAGGAAAGAGGATTGTAACTATGATAATATTACAATTAAAATTGCAATAATTAAGGAAGAGTAAAGAGTCATGAGGAAGGGATGGAAAACAGGAGCCTCAGTTTTGTGCTCAGGATGGGGCCTGAACTGGGGGAAATGAAGGGGCTTTTGGGGCCCCATCCACTGTCTCAGACCAGTCATATCAGCTCTTTCAGTCTACCTATGTTATTGGGTCAACATCAAGTTAAGTACCTCGAATATGGGATGATGGGGCAGGAAAGCCCATCACCTCATTATTTCCTTCTCCGCCTATGTCTCAGCAATGCTATACCACAGGTCAGGCCGTTGATAGCCACTCCCATGCCTCTTTTATTTATCACATGCCTCAACACAGTGCTTAGGCAGTGTCAAGGGGTCTTTTGGTTTGCATCCTTTCCTTGCCTTTATCACTGCCTGACTTGTGTAAATAGTTGTGTGGGGCAGATGAAGCCAGATGTGGACAAAGAGCCCTCCCAGCTGAACTCAAGTAACTTCTGGAACAGCTCCAAATAATGCCCGAGAGGACGTTGCAGAGCTGTGGCCTCTCTGCAGCAGTAGTCTTCCTCTTCCTCACCCAGCAGAGATTTATCTCAGCTCCAGGGAACTTGTATGAGGGAAGGGAGGGTGAGGAGGAGGCAGAGCAATGGGTTTTGCACTGTGGTGTACTAGCTGGAATGAGTTATGGAAATCCTTAAATCCTCCTAAGAAAGGGCAGTTAAAGATGAACTGAAAATTAAAATACTAAGCTGATACAAGGCACCTCACCTATAAATCCAGTCCTGGTGCAATTTATTCCTGTACTGCACCTACTACAAGAATGGGGATTTACAGTGGGTAAATTGTCACATCCCCTTTCACCAAAAATATCTGCGGGGCTTTACAAACTACACCATGCCAAGTGTATGCTTCCAAACCTCCACCAGCCTGCAGTTGAGACTGATGACGGACAGGGAAGGGGGAGAAGAAAACAGGCCTGATTTAGCAAGAGCAGAGAGCCGGAGGCACCGAGCCCCTCACTGTGTGTGCTCAGAGTGTTTGGATAAAGGCATCTCCTAAAGGGGAAATTTGTTTGGTTTGGACTTCATTGAATGAAAAGCTCTCAGCCCCACGAGTGCTTAGTTATTCTCTTGTCTAGTAGCTCCTTAACAGCCCCCACCGATAGGGAGGAGGTTTCCTATTTGTGAAAGTGGCCCTGCTTGTTGAAATTCTCTAGTGACTTAAATTTATTGGTTTTTCCTGAGGTCCAGCCATTTGAATTGCAAACAATACCCCATCCCTACCTCCTCTCCCCCCCTTCTCCAGCCAGAACAATGTACAGAGCTGAAATAAAGCCAGGCAACACGGACTCTTGTAACGGAGCGCAATTTTTTTCCGCATGAGCAGGGAGGTGGAAGTTTGCTGCCTTCCGGTCCTGCCCATTGATGCAGAGGTTGTCTGTGAAAGGGGAGGGAGGGATCTGGGGGAAGAAAGAGGGAAGGAGGCCAGCTCATGGATGATGGTCAGAGATCCTTTATGCTTTATTTATAACATCGCCTGCTTAGCAGGCTCTTCTGAGAGATTAATGCTGATGGATCCATGCATACCTCTCTCAATCTTCACATCACAGAATCCTGTGAAGGATGCAGGGGATGAAGAATGAGGGGTGTGAAAGCGTGCTCCAAAATTATCCTATAACTGGGAAATGGTGAACTTTTGTCATGCTTCTGGGACCAGCTGAGAAGCCTGGCTTAGTCTGAGCTCAGTTAAACGCTCAGAAAGCTGGGTTGGTGCTATGGGAGAGCTGGAGCATCTGCACATTTAAATGTATATAAACAAGATATGGGAGCACAGTGACAAAGGAGTAGAAGTAGTCCTTGCCTGACATAGGCCTGATTTCTCCCTTCATGTTGGCTCTGTGTCAGTTCACTCACTTGGGTGGAGCTTCCTCCTTTATTCATGCTGCTGGGAGGGAGGAGGAAGAAGGCAGAGAGATTGTGCTCTGGTAGTGCTGGTTAGTTAAAAGCTGCAGGGTAAATGATAGAAACAACAGACAGCTTGGGTTTTGCTTATTACTTTAATTCACGGGGTGTTTCTGAAGTTTCGCCTCTGCCTGGCTCTGCTCTCTTAGAAATGCACAGAAATCTTGTCTGCTAGAGCAAGTCTTTGAGGTTGGCTGAAAACCCATCTGGATGCCTCAGCAATCTACCGTTTGGGCAGAGACATGTTGGTGCAGCAGTTACTCAGAGGCCAACTAGAGGCCAACTGCACAAAGAAAATAGGAAATGGAGGAGACAGCCAGGACACTGCTGTGACCTTAATCCCAAGCATCATGCAGAGAACTGGTCCATGAGCTCAGGGGAGGTGAAGGAAATATGGTTTGTGTATACATGAGGACAAGGTAGCTCCTGGCAGAGGACTTCACTTGTCTGTGAGGGAGACTCCGGTGTCACTGCACCAGCACCCAATGGCATGTGGGGCAAGGTCAGGCATGCAGCTCATGAGTGCATGATGCCTTTCATATGAAAGAACTTGCCTCTGTAACACAAAGGTCTGGAGCTGCCAGTCTGTGCTACAGAGGCTCTCAGATTTAGCATCTCTTTCCGAGTTTTGGTATCATTTGCAGGAAAGGACGATTCAGGTGAACTTGTGGCCTTTTATAGAGAGACAATGTGAATTTGTAGCCTCGTCTGCAGAAAGACCCTGGAGAAAGAGCACGGAGGGTTGTCAGAGGTGAAGGCTTTGGCAGCAGAGGGCAGTGGTGGAGTGCGAGGGTCCTGCCCTTTGCTGGGGTCACAACTCTGTTCTTTTCTTCTCCAAACTGGGCATTTGGGCCATACTCACCACACATCCTTTTTGACTGATGGCTATTCATGTGCAGTGCTCTTTCTATCACAGAATAGCACTTGTTTCATTTTACTGTGAGAAGAAGGCTGGCTAAAGTCTGCTGTAAAAGCAAAAGACAGATACTTGGGAGAGCTGTTCTCTCCATGGCCCCTGGTCTGGTGAATGCCCTCAGTCAAGTCTCTTTCTGCTTTGCATTCCTCATGTAGAAAATGGCAATAGGGATCTTGTCCTTTGTGGCAGAGCTGTGTGACACCTGCTGATGAAAAGATCTGTCTACAGTGACTATACAACAGTTGAAGAAACACTTTTTCAGTGCTATGATCTACAGCAACGTGCAAGAGGGACAATAGACCCAGATACAATGACAGGAGTATAGGAATAAGGGCAAGCATGAAGCACTGCCAGGCCTCAATCTGGAGGAGAAGTACCTGGAAGACTGCAGGACAGGAGCAGTCATCAGCCCAGTAATAAATCCTCCTGGGGACTTGATCAAAAGTTCCTCTTTGGGGAGTCAAGTTTTTGCTCCATCCTCTAAACAAATTAAAGCAGACCACCATCAAAAACTGGTGTCTAAATATCTGTGGCCCAATTTGCTGTTTCCCTGAGTCGGCTCTTCTTCAGCAGATCAATCTGTCCTGGTCCATAGAGGTTTTTCCCAGCCCTCTGATGCCATTACCTGCTTCCCTTTCTGACCTCCTGACAGTACATGCATTCAATCCCATTAAACTTCACGTTTTTCAGGAGGGTGGGCTGCTCTGAGGCATGTTACTGGTCTTTGCTCAGCAAGTAACCTAAGCCGAGATCAGATACTGTAACTGTCCAGTGGGTGAATTCCTCTTTATCTGATGTTGACACCTTCACCTCATGGACTGCTGCAGTTCCTGGGAAAAGCAGCTCTGAGCATTGCCCTGAGCCACAAATTCAGACCCTTCTCTTCCAGAAGAGAAGAAAATAGGTCCATGTGAGGCAGAGAATAGCGATGGTTTCAGAGGGTTGGGCTTTGTCTCTGTAAGACCCTAATGTGCTGCAGGATGAAGCAAATGGCAAAATCCTGCTCTTGTAGGGTGGTTATTCATTCTGTATGCTGCCCAGTTTTGTCCATCTACTGGTATGTTTGGAGAGAATTCTTCTTGCAGGAATTGCACCCTTCCCAACGCCAGAGAGTGCTGAGGATTTGGGTGGTCATTTGGTGTGGAGAGGAATTGATTTCAGTAATTTTTTCAGAGTAGTTCATTGAATGAGCTTCAGAAGTGGAAGTAACTCTGATATGCTGTTTAACCAGTGCTGGAAAAAGATCTTCCAACTCTCAAGTCCTGGTGTGTTGCTGGCTACGCCCGAATTGCAACACTGGTGTGTATAATTGGGGGAGAAAAATGGACAAAGATCTGGAGACCACATCCAAAATTGCAGAGATGTCTCAGTGATATCAGGGACTTCATAATTCTTGAAGAGTAAAGTTCAATAGAGAACATATCCTAACCAAAATCTACCTGCCCCGATACATTCCTGGAGGTGGCAAACACATGGAGACAAAGCTGAGCTAAGACTTTGGGACTCGTGGACACTTCATAAGGAACATTTCAAGCCATGAAGCTAGTGACATTTCCAGCCCTGGGATGCAGTTTCCTAGCTGCCTCTGTTGATCTTACTTAATTCATATTTATTTTTCCTTTTTATCTTTTCTTTAGTTTAGAAATACTCATGTGAAGTCCTGCCTCCACTCCCACCCCCAGGAGCCATGGTGCTTTTCAGGAACCTCTACCTTTGGCCTGACCTTCAGCAGGATTGTGTTCAGGCAAATTAACCTCCTCCTTGAGTTTCTATACATGCTCGTTTGCCTCCACTAGATCTTGGGGTAACTAGCCACAGAATTCAGCACCTGTTTTCCAGTGGTTTGGCCTAGTTATAATTGTATTCAATAGAAATCTCATCCCATGGCCCAGGAAGTGTCAGCTCTTCGAAGGGAATCCCCCTTTTACAATTCAATTAATGTTGAAGCTAATTTCCACCCTGGGGCTGAGTCCCATTGCCTTTGAAGTCAATAATAGTTTTTGTGCTTCCCTTCAAATGGAGCAGGTTTGAGCATGTCCCTTGCAGAGAAAGACTTTGCCAAGCATTTCAAAGAGCTGTGTGCATTTTCGTGCCAAGGGAACTGCATCTTGCTCCAAAGGAAGGGTAGATTTCAGCAGGTGAGGCTGTAAGTCTTAGAAATCTCCATTGGTCAGGTCAGGTGTTAGAGGATGGAGTGTATTTCTTTTTGAAGCACATTCAGGATCTCAGGTGGAGAAGCCTTTGTAAAAGAGAGGAATTATTCTCTGTAGCCACATTAAGACTTACAGTATTTGCAATGAAACACATATTTTCCCTCTTTGGGTTTATTTACTGGCAGAGTTTTATATGTATGTCTTTAAAATAACATCTGGATCATCCTTCCCTGGTTTTGATTTACTGGAGTAAAAACCACAATCAACTGGCAACAAGACAATGTTTCCTATTCATGGCAAAGTAGGAAAAGCCAAATGCTGAGAAGTGTTTGCCCCCTATCAGGGTGGTAACTGTGACACTGACTCCAGACATCCAAAAGGTGATTTTCTTCACCTAAGCTTGGCACATACTGAAGTACTGCAGATAAGAATCTAATTGTTTTTCAACATCTTTATTGGTGGTGACAGGCAGAGACATCTCCAACAGAGTGGTCAGACCTTAGGAAGACCTTTTCTTTGACTGCACAGGAGCCTAGTGCAGTTGGGTCATAATCGGTCAAAGCTAAAATGATTAAGCTTCAGAGGAAGCAGCATTGCTCACAGTATGGCTTTTTATGATGCGTTAATATAGGCATTGAGCAACTTTGGGCTTTGTAGTAATTTTGGAATAAAGCTATTCAATGTCAGAAATAAATGCAAGAATCTTTGATATGTAGGTGGAGCCATAGAGGGATGACACGCAACCCAATTAATGGCAAAAAATGGAACATATTACGCATTTTGTTATGGTTTGGCTATCTATTGAAAAATGCTCTTACAAAGGCCTTGACATGAAAAAAGTGATGTTCTGATAATTTTGATAGTCCCTCCTGTAGAAGGAAAAGAAGCTGTAGTTTTTGGTCAAGATTTTGCATACAAAGCAAATGTACAAAGTTTCATGAGAAGGTTGAAGTTGTCAGTGGGAAATTCCACTGCAGTGATCCGGATAGTTTTCTATCACTGGTGATGCACTTCTCCACTTATCTGAAGTTTTGCCACATAAAGAAAGGCAGCACAATACCCCGGTGTGCCTCTCCAGCCGATTTCTAAGCTCCACACTGCTTATCAGCCCAAATTGCTGAGGATTGCACAGCGTGAGAGTACAGCAGCTGCCTTCCCGTGATATGATAGGAAATGATGGGTGCAACACCAGGAAATGCATATGTAAATAGTTATATGATCCCCAAGGGATAACTGCTTTGTTGTAAAACAGTCTCACCAGGAAAGCACAGGAACATGACAAGTCTCATTGTGCTTTAGGGATAGACAAACAGCCCCAGATAAAAATCTGAACTGTTTTGGCTGTTCTTGGGATTTGATTTGGCAAATGAACGTAGAACGTGCTCTTTTCTCACTACTATTATTCGGTGTGACACTGTAGGGTTTCATGCTCGCTGGCTAGCAGAGTGAGAGGCATTCATGTTTATCTGATTGGACAGGGAGAACTCTCAGCCTTAGCCTCCAGCCACCGTCCAGAGTTAACAAGCTCCACGCTCCAGAGATAAACCCCCTCCATAATCCTCCAGAGCCTGCGATACTGTAGCTTGTTCAAAGTGCATGGTCCCTTCTCGCTGGGGTGGATAAAGCAATCCTGATAAAATGCGAACTGACCCGTGCCTTTGCCCAAAAATTTAATAGGAACAGGGAACTCAGCTTTCCTTTGAGGTTTTAAAAACAAGATATAAATGAAGTTTGTTGGCCAGTTTGCTTCATTTCTCTTTCATGCTCACAGCCACTGTGCCAGGGGCACCTCCTGATCACACTGGGAAATTTGCTTATGAAAGGACTGAATAAAAATGAAGTCAGGCAGCAGCCTTTACAGGTGCAGATCTGGAGTTTAGGAAAAACACCTACAAGCTTGGATTTCCTGCCTTCCACTTACTGTAACTGCCTAATCTAGCTACCCATTCACCTTTCCTTTCATCCCAGGATGTCTAGTCTGATCTAACTGTCTGTCCTTTCATCCCCGCTATCTTCCTCTTGATCTGTGTTTTTTAGAGCTCATTCATCACACCTTACAACTTCTAAAGCACCCACATTGGGCCACAAAGTTTCTCTTTACATTTTAGCCAAAGTGCTTGAAGGGATGGAAGGTGCAGCCTCTGCTGAGAAACCTGGGGCAAGGAGCTGTTACTTCTTGTTTGAATCGCACCTGAAAGCACCTCGGTGAACGCACCGAACAGAGAAGTGAATTGTTCACATCCTTGAAGCTTTTATTCAAACCTTTGCCCACTGGAAATGGGCAGGTTTATTAATTACACGGCCTTTCTGGCTGCCTTTTCCCTTGTGTTGGGGAGGGGATGCGAGTACATGGGGTACCAGCGTGCTCCAAGTAAAAAGATAACGGAAGACACCAGGGCAAAGGGGGCTACTCCAGAAGGAGTGTTACATTCACCATTACTTTGTTTCCAGACAGTATGGCAGCTCGATTTTGATTTCTAAAGAGGGGTGGAAAGCATAGAGAACATTTGAACAGGAATAAAAACCTGAATATGGGACAAAAGTGGCTCTTTGAATATGGGACTGCATTAGGGCTCTTTATTCCAAGGTCTGAGACTAGGAAGGTCAGGGTGGAAACGGTCAGTGGACATGAGAGAAATGAATCATATATCAGCAAATGCTGTTGTGAGTGCCAGCTTTGCCTGCCTTGAAAGAGGTGCGCTGATCTCTTAAGCAATTTCTAACTAGCAATCAGCTTCAGACAATGATTTGGGGACAAAATTAGCTTTACAGGGAACACCTCTTTTGGAAGGTCTCTCTCTCATTCTCCCTTGCTCATTCCTTCTGTTCTTTTATTTCTTTGCCCCTCCCCTCAAAAGGCGAGGTTGTTACTTGGGAGCCCTTTTGAGGGGAGAGAACCATGGTGAGATTCTTGTGTTGGCATGGCTGATGTTAATGGGTAACACCGGGGCCAAAGGTCCTTTAAAGCTCCCACATCTGCAGCTTTGTACAGACCTCACCTCCAAAATGCCTCAAAGTGTGTAGCCAGGCAGGGCCTAATGTGTATTAGCAAGACAAAGGCCTGAGGAGGGGAGGAAAGGGGGATGAGTTTTAATTTACTGAAGATTTATTAGGCCTCATGAAATCAGCCTGAACCACCCATTTTCTATATCATCTGCCCACATCTAAAGGGGGCGGCTTTGTTGTGGGGAGATGGTTGTTGAGAATTATCCTGCAACAAATCTCACCAGCATGAAAGGGACACAGACAGGAGCAGGACAAGGAGGAGGGTTCAGGCTCTCTACATAGAGCAAAAAATATGAAAATATGGAAATGTTGGCATGACATTCAAGCTCAATCCTGCCTTTCCTTGACTTATTTTTTTTTTGTTGTTGGTTGGTTGGTTTTGGTTTTGGTTTGTTTTTTTGTGGGGTGCATGTTCTTTTTGCTAAGCTTTGCTTGCTCAAGTAGATGAATGAAATAACATGAGTTGAGAAAGGAAGGAGGAGATGACAAGGTGTGTACCTCACATGAGGTTTTGGAGTGGGAAGGATCTGTTTTGGGGAGGGGTTAATAAGTCATTGTTCATACAGAGATGATACCCTTTCCCTTTCAAGTAGCTGTCATGTGTCTCCAAACCTAAGCTTGTAAGTAAAGCTTTAATGTGGCCCACAGAGCTTTAGAGAATGATCCATCTTGGTCCTTTCCAAGCTATAGCTTAACTATGAGTTTTGCAGTGCTAAGGTTACTCCAAAGGCCTCTAAAAAAGGATTATTAATCATACTTGCCTTCTTTCCTTCCAATGTTCCAGAGTCACTGTAGTAGTAGATTTGATTATTTAGTTTCTGCCAATACCCTGCCCTGGAATGAGCACTTGCAAAGTTTCCATGACACGTGGTGATGTGAAATGTCACCTCCAAGGTGACTGAGAGTAGGAGGGTTTGGGGGTACAGCTGATCATCTGATGAGGGATCACCAGGGCTCCAAGGGATTGTTTGAGATAACGGGAACAGGAATGGGGGTTCAATAACCAGCGCTGACCTGGAGGTGAGCCCATCAGTGTCTCCAGGAGAGAAGGGGCTATCTTTGAGCATAAGACTGAGCAAGACCCCTTCAGTACTTCTCCTTGCTCATAACATCAGCACAGAGGAGATGACCCTGGCTGGATGAACTGTGTGTTTATCACTTATGCGTTTATCACAAAAACATATGTGTTTATCACAACATAAAGGATGCATCCCACTGTGGGAAGTTAAAAGGTGTGAGGGCAGGCATCAGGATCTTGAACTGCTATAAAAGGGAGGCTTCTCAGAACTAACAGACTATGGAAATTATGTAGAGGGATGCAAACACCCTGATGGTGGGCAATTAGGTATCTGATTTATGCATCCTGTTATGTGTAGATATGTTATACATATGTAAATGGATAGCCCAGTTTTCAGTCCCTGTCTAGTGTCCATGTTCTCCTTTCCTACAGTGACTAATCTAAGATAGGGGTGAGCCACCCAGTCTAAATGTTCAGGTGCTTCCGGGCATCACAGTTTAATGGTTTTCATCTTTCAGACAAGGTAGATTATCAACCATAGGAAATATTCCCTCCTCTAGACAGTTATCCCTGGTGTGGTATTTTTTTTTTGAGGACAAAAAGAATACAACAGAGGGGATTTGAGAGGAGGAAGGAGGTAAAGGACAAAAACTGGTCTGATCTTTCAGAAATGAGATATGCTCCCATCCCTGGGGCAGCTAAGACCAGGCTCCCAGTGAAAAAGCCTCTTAGTGCTGCAGTCCATTTGGGAAGGGCACCCTCTCTTAGAGGAAAGAGCAAAGAGATTTTGTCACAAAGCAAGTCTTACTCACAAGGGATGAACAAGATGCCCTATGAAATCTTCATTTAGTTCAGTTTATAGGACTGTGTAGAGGGCAGGCTGGAGAGAAACTTACAGAAAGAGAATACATGAAGTTGCACACACACACCTCTCCCAGTCCCAAGCAGTTGCCTATTCAGTGCTGGTAATTAGCCCACCAGATAAGGCCATTTTGGGGTAAAAAGGGGCCTGGTTCTCCAAGGCAGTGGATGTGGTGGCTGCACCGTATGGCAGAATTACAGAACAATTCCATGAGGTGTTTCTGTGCTTGCACCAGTGGAGGTGACCTGGGCAGAAACCATCTGTGAAAGGTTGGCTCCACATGCTTCAAAAGTGTCTCAGGGCTGAGATAAGATGTGGAGAGACATCATGGAGATATGGGAAGTAAAACTTTCTGTGGTGAGAGGGACATGTTGAGGGAGAAAGGAAGGAGAGTGGGAGTTTGTCTGAAATCAGCAATTAGATGGGTTGTTGTCCATGCTTTCATCTTCACCTGTCTTTTCAGGCTCATAAAAGTCACACCAGCATCCATCTCTCTTTAATGCATTGTCTTCTTGGCAGGAAGGGATGTTCAGAAGCTCCTATAGTTGAAGGTTTTTACATCTTCTCCGTCACTGGCCAAAGCAGCCAGCCCTCCTTCCTTGATGAGTCGCCTCCCTGCTCCTGGGCCTATGGTGCCTCACCTCTGTGTCTTTCAGCCCACCAGTCCAGATGGGATCCTTTTTCTAGTGGAGAAGTAAAGGAGAATCAGGAGCTAAAACCCTAAGAAGTGCCTTTGGGTGTCCTCAAGTAAAATAACTTTTTGGTACTGCTCCTCATGGTGCCAACCTGAGAGCTGGGATCTGCTCTGCTGATTCCAGATCTGATCCTGCTCCCTTGCAGTGCCAGAAAAACTTTAAACCTGTCCCTCATGTCAAGGATAAAATGCAGGTGGAGGAAGGGGAAGTACACAGATTTGTAGCAGTGGATGTTTGTATCAGACTGACTGCATGCCCCAGCAGCCTGTGCCACTGAAAGAGTCACTTGTGGCTCTGATCCTGTCTTGAAGGACCCAGATGTGGGGCTGGGGCTGTCACATAATGATGGACCACATACTGTGCTCTGGTTACCTGGTGTCAGATGTATGTGTGTGCTTAAGACAGTATTCCCTTCTCTTGCAAGCTGCAGCTGCAGTAAGTGGAAACCTGCAGCCAGATCCAGTGTTTGTTTCATCACTCTGTTATAACTTGTAGAAATACTTCTGCCTCGGTTGAATGGGGGGTGCATGTTATCTCCTGAAACTATTTACATCTTCCTGCTCCAGAGGGTAGGAAAGTTCTGTGCCTTGAATGCTGGCCAGGTAATTCATCTGGGAAAAGATTTCCCAATTGAACCTGGAGTCAGCCTCATGTCATGGCTGTACCTTGAAGTTCCTTATGGTGCATCTGATCCTTATAACATTCTTCCCTGGGTGTGCTGAACCCATGCCAGCAGAGAGGCTGTGCAGCACAATTGCAGCACAATTGCATCTTCCATGCCTCTCTGCAGGACATGTGCTGCAGAGAGCAATGGGGATGACCTGATTCCCCAGAGCCAGCTCTTGTAACCCTGAAGGTAAAACAAACATTGAGAAACTGCTAACTCCTAGGTCAGATGTCTGGCAGGTGAGTTGTTGTAACCCCCAGAACTGTCACCTAGCTGTGAAATTTAAATGAAGAACAAATTAACTTCTTGGTTGATTAAAAACTTAAAAGCTATTACCTAAGGTGGTAGGTATATTTTGGAGTGGCTCCCGTCACAGCCTTGTGGGTTTGGCCGTAGAGGTGTTCTTGGGTGCTTTTTTAAGGATTTTGTCTTAGAGAAAGGGTTGTATGGGGATCACAGGAGGAAACATCCAAATCAAGGGCCCTGTGAGCCTGTGTGCATTTCTTCCTGATTTGGGCCTGGGGACCTCAACCCACTCCTCTGGGAGAGAGTCAGGTCCCTGCTCCATTTAGGATAAAGCACTGCAGGTGGATGCTGTCCGACTGCAGAGCCACATAATGTTATGTACAAACTAAAGAGCATCTCAAAATAGTACATTTGTGAGGGTATTGGAATGAAAGACAATCCTACAAATCCCCTTCTCTTCTGTACTTTGTGAAGTTATTTCAAATACCTAATTGTATCCTTGTGATGTGTATCACAAAAAAAAAAAAAAGTGTGAGACCTCCCTTGTGCTTCTCATTTTCTGTCTAAATGCTGTTTGCCATGTGATCAGCTGTAGCTTCACAGCTAAGTGCCTTGTATTGATGCTTTCCAAGACAGCTCCCTGGGAGCTGCATGGGCTTGTAAAAGGGTTAAGATTTGTCCTATTGACACAAAAATGCTATTCTTGAAAAACACTGTCTGAACCATTGAATCCCTTTGGAGTTAGAAAGCTGTTCATCCACCCTCAGGAGGAGAGATGAATGGTGAACAGAAAAGTTACAGTCCATGGTCAGGCTGAGCAAACATGTAACTTTTGGAAATCAGTCAAAGGAAGCTGAAAAGCCATCTTAGATACGGAGCTGAGCATGAGTCACCCGGGGAAGTCAAAATAGACTGCTCAAGTACTTCACTTCAAAGCCTTCAACACCATCAACTCTCAAGCATCCCTGGAATGTCATTGCTCTTCAAAGGAGGCAGGGAAGGATGGCTGTGTGTTTCGCATTCATCTCCTTTCTAAGGAGGAGATTTAACAAAGCCCTTTGCAGGATATTCAGTGTGTGCTCCCTCCCGGGGAGGCTGGTGGGTACTAGTTACCCCATTTCACTCTAGACTCTATTGGTGAAGTCCTGAGTTTGACCTCACGCCGTGTCTACACCAGAGTCCTGCAGCTTTTGATTCACTTCAGAACTGCTGAATTGGGAAGAAAGTAACACTCACCAACTTCCCAGGCATTGCAATGAGATCAACATCCAGCTTTTCCATGTAACTGGCCTAATTCTTGATCCTGACAGCAGGTTTCAGCAGGTGTGATGGAATAAGCCCGGCTCACAGGTTGATGGTGGCTGCATCCCATCCCAGGCTGACCTCCCCAGGGTGCTCCTGACTGACTCTGGTTATCAGTGGTGGGTAATGTTCATGCCATAGGCAGGACTCTACAGCCTGCCAGTCCCACTGGCAGCACAGATGTGAGTTCCTGGTGATTTCACTCAGAGATCAAAGCTGAAAATCAATATTCGGTTTTGTCAAGTGTTGTGAATGCATCTCATTCTGATGTGAAATGTCTCTTTTTAAAAAGTCGGTGTTGTCTACAAGAATACTTTAATTCTACTTATAATTCTCAATTACTATTATTATTTTATCAGAGAAGACTGACCTGAGAAATCTCCTGCTGCTTTGGTAGACAGCTCTTAGCAGAATCTGGAATCATAAATAACCTTTTAGATTACCAGTCCACAAGCATCAAACTTCTTTTTCTGCACATCTCTTCCTCTGAACTTGGGTTGGGTTGGGTTTTTTTTGCATAATATTTTAATCTCAACTCTACTGTGAATGAAAAAGTAGAACCTGTCAGATCAAAGCATCATGTTAAGAGGAAACTTTTTTTTGTATTTATTTTCTTGCAGGAAGACAATACAAGTCCTGCTGTTTCTTTCAGTGGTGGAGCTGGGACAGGTTTGTAAAAGAATAGAAGAAAAATAATAAAATAGTAGGACATCGTCAAAACAAAGAGGGATACAACACAACAGAACAGAAACTGGAGAGGGAATTTGAAGTGTTAGAGGCTGAATGCCATTGCTTAAGTTGGAACCTGACCAGCATCTTGCGGCTAACACCTCTCCTCCATGGAAAGTGCTATAGGAACTTTAATGTGTATTATATATAATGTTCAGAATTCTGGGTTTGTGCCTTGTCCAAGTAATGGATTTAAAAAATAATTGTTGATGCTGCTGAGGATTCTCACATGGAGGAGAACGTGTGGGCAGGCCACAGATTTGGTCAAGGTTAAATATAAATATAGCATCTAGGTGACTCAGCTGCCAAAGTCTAATTTTCCTAAGTGACTTCAGTGCTTAGGCCCAGATCCAGTCATATGCTTTGTGTTCTAGCTGGGACAGAAGCTCAAGCTGATATTACATGAATGTACTTCGTTGGATCTGGGTGCTGAAGCTCCAGTTTCAGTATAAGTCTATGAGATATAAGCTGTTAAGTCACTAAGCACCTTTGAAAATATTACCTAGGTTTTATGGGAAAATATAGTTTCCAGGCTCTTCAACACTTGGAAGCAAGGTACATCAGACTAGCTCAGTTATATTGGTAAGCCCAGAATATTGATTTGTACCGTGCCTTTTCTAAGCTGTGCTTCTAACTTAATGCAGTCCAGTCATCTGGACTACTTTGGCAGGCAGTGGGGATGGCCACACACCTCCTGAGGCAGGGTACTGGGTGGCAGAGATGGGTGAAGATGAATTGCCCTGTCTCACGCAGGGTGCAATGGATAACACCTCACGTGTTCATGTAGGCATGTGCTAAAGACTTTTGCCCCATCGCAGTCAAGTGCATGACTGTGGCAGGACAATGCACTAAAATGACCTTCATCGCTTCTCCCATCCCCTATTGCTCTCAATGTCCAGAAGGCAGCTGAGCAGTGTCTTCTGCCTTGACATCCATGCCAATGTGTATAAAGGGTGTTATCCCAAATATCTCTCCAGTTGCTTAAAGCCAGCTTTCTGGGGCTCTGCTGGGCCTGCCACTTTTAAGTGGCAGAGAAAGAGCCATCTTAGAGAGTATGGGAGGGGGAAACATCATGCATCTGTGTTGTGCCCTTGTGACCATTCCAGGTCAGTACGTCCACCCACTGAGCCAATGGGACTAAGGCTATGGAGAATTTTTCCACAATAAGACCTTGACGTTGTTTATATTGGAGTCAGTGTTAATGGGTTCTGTGTGCATGGTGCTGCCACACTGCCTGCCTCGCAGAGAGATTTACTGTATCTGGAAAAAAGCCCAAACTCAAAAGCCCCTAATTGTTTTAATAGCAAATTAAAGCAATGTAGGATGATACTGTGTTAAGGCCTCTCATGTAAATGCCATGGACAGCAATGCAGGAATAGCTGAGATATCGCTACCTAAGATGGCCCTGGAGCTGTACTTCTGAATGACTCATTAGTCACATCTCAGGACACCACCAGGAGAAATATATTTTAGGTTTAAACAAGCAATGCCCTGCTTCCTTGACCTCCAATTATCTGGTTAGCTGTGAGATTGGAACCTAGGTGGAGGAATTTGGTGTCTGCGTCATGGTGGGGATAAAAAACTTGGGGCTGCTCTGTGAATAACTTCAGGATTTGATCTAGGATTTTTCTGCAGTCTGGGGGAGCTGCGTGTGCTCAGCCTCTTCTAAGCAGATCCCACTGCTTTTGTTCCTAAATATGAATCTGGATGCTTTCAATTACATCAGCAGATCTGAAAATACAAGGCTCTGCGTTAGGTGCTGCCATGTTATAGGGAGGATAAGGCAAATAGCCCAGTTTATGGAAGGGTTAGGAAATGTGATGTCAAACACCACGTCCCTCTGTGCAGCAGTACTGTTTTGAAGGCCCAGTATTTCCACTAGCTGTGCAGCGAGGGCAGGTCTCCAGCTCCACATCCCAGCCTGGAGCTGTTCTGCCTTAACTGCAACAGAGCTAGACCAAGGTGCAACTCTCTGCTTCCCCTACTGTAAACACGTGCCAGGTGGAGAAATCAAGGCTGATTGAAGTTGCTTTAGTGTGCATCAGTGGCTGAACAGGCCGCCATCTGGCAGGGGAAGGCTGACACAGCAGCAGTGAGAGAAGTATGGGATCATAGAAGTTAATGTTGGAGAAAGGGTTTAATTCTTTATGGGTTTAGGCTTTGTTTTCTTCTTGCACCTGTTTTTCATGTGAGCAAATGCCTGAGCCTGTACTCAGTCTTTGTGAGGACCAGAGTTGTCTTGATGAGGCTCCTGCCAAGCTGCCTTTGAAGTCAGGGGTCATACACCCGCTAGGGAGCATGGCCACAGCTGGCCTGGGCTATTCCAGCTGCCCTGGCTAAAAAAGTCAAATTAGACCCCATCCCATCTGAGGCTGGAGGGTTCCTGCTATATCCACTGTGTCTCAATAGCCCATGGGCTTGCATGGTTGCTACATCCCAGAACTGCTGTCACTTGCACTGTTTGTTTAAAAACATTCTGCAACCTGCAGCTCACACTGAGTTTCCATCTCACTTCCGTGTCCGTGCCAAGCTTTTCCTGGTTTCACCCCCATGGTGTTTCCCTTCAGTGTGAGCTCAGGGAGGAGTTCTGCTACTGAAACTGGTAACTGAGCTGGCAGTGATTGTGGGTGGTTACCCCACTGGTCCCCTGAAGAGCTTCCAGGTGTGGTGGGAACTGGAGGCTCAGAAAAGAAATTGCTCATTCCCCAGGGCCATGGTACGTCTGTCCTTGAAGTATCCTGATGTATTGGAACACAGGGCCAGCTGGGTAGTATGGGATGGTGAGCAGACTGGAAGAATTGTGTTGGGTGTTGCCTCATCAGTATGGGCTGCATGAAACTACCCTGGTCTGAATCCCAATAACTGCACCTATATTTTGCCTCTGGGAGATTGAGCACATTCAGTTCAAAAACTACTAGGAGCAAACCAACATATGGAGGATATGGACCATGAAGAATTATGATCCAGAGGCTAACTAGCAGTGTACACACCTCAGAGTAACACGTTTGGCCATTCAATCCTTCTTATCGTTAAAACTGTCATTAACCAGTGGACTCTGCCACCATGAGCAGAGAACCCAAAGCATGGCCAAGCTATCTGTCAGTACATAACAGATGGAGGTTCCCTGAAGAGCAGCATGGCATTGGCTTCAGTATTACAGCACACTTCTCTCCTGCCAAGCATACTCCACCAGATGTGACATGGGACATATGGGAGATCCAGACCCCTTCTGGAGCAGCCATGGGTTGCTGAGGGTGTCCATGGAATTGCTTCTGAATTCTGTGTTTGAAGACAAGTATCTCTGGTATCTCTGTGCCTGATACCTTGTACATTTTTTTTTTAGTTGACATATTGGGTTCAAGGAGATGTGCAAGGCACGGAAATGTTCCCTCTGTATTGAACAAAGAGAAATTTTGCCTTCCCCCTTCAAACAGCTTGACTCTGAACCTGTTCAGTCCCAAATTTTGTGCCCAGGCACCGTGGATGTTGGGAACATTCATCTGTTGCAAAAACCTTCACCACTGAGTTACTCTGGGCTAGCCACAGACTGGAGAGGACCCTGAGCTCAGGGATAAGATAGCCACCACCAAGTGGGTCACTTCCAAACAGTATAGAGGCATGGAGCAGAAAGGAGTGCATTTGCTTTGATCTATCAGCTTTTATCATTTGTAAACATCTATTAATTGGCTGTGTCAGGCCCAGATCCTTATCGTCTTCTAGTCTAATTTCCCCTGTTCGATACATTTCCTCCACTATAAAAATACCCATCACCCACCCCTGTCAGCACAGATTAAATCTAACGTTCTTTCTTTCAGCTCCTCTCCCCAGTGAGGCTGTAAAGCTGTCAGCTCCACACTTGACAAGAACCAGGCTGCCCTCCTTCTTTTTGTCTCCTGAAAGAGAGAAATACTTAGGTGTCACTTGCTGTATGACCACAGTGGAAGCCGACAGATCTCTACCCATCCATTGATCTGAGCCATGAGAGGAGAGAGGAGTTTCCACCGCCTGCAGCTGTGATGTTACTGGTGGCTGGGACCTGGATGAATCTTTGGGGTGCACTGATCCCCACTGCCACCTCCCTGACTTCCCAAGAGCTTTTCCATGCTGTCACTCAAGCCTCTTGGGGCCTCCACGAGGACACTTGTCCCTTGGAGTCCCCCAGCTGCTGGTATACATGTGACATGTAAATAGCTTCCCAGGCAGCAAGGTGCTGGCTCCTTGGGTAAGAGGTTGATAAAGGGTGTTGTGATGTTGGGTCTCTTCAAAGGAGATGTGCCCCCACTGCAGGTCTCCAAAGCACAGCTTAAGGGCTGAATGTTTTCCAAACCTGCTGGCTGAGTGTTAACATAAAGTCCCGTCCCTGGGTTTATATAAAGAGCAGAGGAGGTGGCTGCAGATGGCACACGTCTGCAGTAAAATAGGTGATGCAAGTTCCCTGAAATGCCCTCTCGCGTGTGCCCTGCAAATGGACTTCTCTCAGCAGTCCCCTGCTGAACTCCTACAAGCACTGTTTGAGCATCTCTGCAGGCAGCTGTAATGCTGAATTCTCAGCTTCCCTGCTGAGCCAACAAAACATGCATTTTCACAGGGCAAGGAGGACAGGAGGAAATACTTCCCAACAAAACCAGAGTGGGGATGTGCATCAGTTGTGGGATAGCAGGTAGCAAGTGAAGAAGAAAACAACTCCTCGGAGCAAAGTCTGAGCCCAGTGGAAATGAGAAATCCTGGGAAACATGGTGTGAAGGAACTGCAGCAACTTATCATCAGCCTGTGGCAGTCAGGAGGTAGTGTTGTTTTGCCTAATCCTCTTCCACAGCTGTTCAGTCAGATTCAGGTAGTCAAGGCAAGGGCTTAAAAAAACCCCAGTATCTCCTCCTGTCACTCCCCAACTAGTACAAAGCATTTTCAAGCCACACCAGTTTCTGGTCTGAAAAGCCCTAGGGCCAGGATCCGCAGGGCCCTGAAGAGGTGAGCACCCAGGAGTGGGGTTTCGTCAGGCAGGTGCTGCTGTTGAAGAACCACAGTGATCACACATGCATTATCTCCTCTGTGCCATGAGCTGGAGGCACTCACACCACTGGTCTCAGCAGCTCAACCACCACCTTCACTGCTTGCTGAGATCCCACAGCCCGACTGTGTGTCTGAGCCCAAAGTGTCTGCCTTTGCGTTAATGAGTGTTTCAGGATGGGCCTAAGAAGTATTGCAAGTGCAGCAGAGCAGAGATGATGTAGCTCCAGCCATGGATTACCCTGGAGCTGTGAATCTTGGGAGGCCAAGAAGACTTACAATACATTTTATGTGCATGTTAGCACAATTAAATATTGACTATGCTTAAATAAATGATGCAGCCAGCTTTCAAGGAAGAAAGTGCTTATTTTGTCAACACAAAATATCCCTCTGTGCCTTTATCCTCATTAGTCGGTCTGTGGCCAGAAAGTTCTCTGGACAAGGTATTTGTAACTGGTTTCACATCATGTCACGTGTCCAAAGGAGAATCTGTTGGAGCTGAAAATTTGGTTTGGCCTTAAAAAGCAAAGCATTTTAACCTGAGAGTGTCAGAAAGATGACTTTAAACCTTTCTTTCAGAGAAGCTTGCAAAGAAGAAACTTGTCAAAACCAACTCTTTCCCACAATCTAGTTTAACATACACAAATCTGCATTTTGACAGAGATATCCTTCATCTGAAAAATCCCAGGAGCACCTCAGAAGTTCCTAACTCACCATATCACAATGTTGTCTGTGTTCTCCAGCTGTCCCTAGCTTCACACAGTCTTAGTGTGAAAAGGTGGACCAAAAGTCTGGATCCAGCCCACCTAAACTTGGGAGCTAAACTAAAAGGCCTAAGTTGACAGTAAGAAAACACCCAGGGTCCTTCAAGAGCCAGAGTATGTAGGAAGGTTAAAATTATTTGCCTGAATCAAGATAGAACTTGTGCTTTTGCCATGTTGAGGGACCACCACTACATTCACTTGACATCATTTTGGTTGTCCTTCGGGTGAGACCCCAGGCTGGGTCAGGACTGTGGGACAGACTGTACTGCCTTTGCTGCATTTCTTTTTCTTTGCTGCTGCACCATTGATTTTCTCAGGTTCCCTCTCCCTGTTTCTCTTTGCATTTGTTTTCACAACACCTTAGAAATAGCTGGTTTTAATAATGCATCATTGGACTCTCTTTTATATGCTTTTGGAGTATCAATTATTGAAGCCCAGCACTGGTGTTCTCTGTTAATAATGGTGGTTTTTTGTTTGTTTATTTCTGTTCGTTAAATTTTTCATGGGAATGTTGTGGCAGTGGAAGGTATTTGCCCTGGCTGCTACAGGACACACAACTCTTTGTAGGGCTTTCAACAGTGATCTGAGTCAATCACCACTAGCATTGAGCTTAGCCTCCATGGGATGGGCAGGTATAGATGTTCCCTCGAATATCACCAGATGTGATACAGAAATGTCCACACTGCAAACCAGTACTTGGGAGGGTCACGTCTCCCAGGGAATCGGGACACTGCACAAAGCAGACACCTTCCCATGTTTCTGAGAAAGGTTGGAGCTCAGTGGCTGGGGTTTGAACCAGCTGGGTTGCCCCTAGCTGCTGCTGCACAAGCAAAATGATGCCTGAGCATCCTGCCAGCACTGCTCATGGCCACAGACAATTAAAATGTTAAAATCAATGTTGACAGAGAGAGCTAAGTGTGATGCTCAGCACTGCTGTCCCTGAGCCAGGAAGCACTATGGGGATCTGCCAGCCCAGATGAACCTGCCTCTGGAGGCACTAGTAGTCATCACTGGGCATTTTCCCTGTGAATGTTTCCATTCTGTCAAAAAAAAAAAAAAGGTTTGGTTTTAGTTTGGAAAGTATCAGGATGGAAAATGACCATCTGTCTCAAATGGTTACCTTTATTTTGCAGAGGCTGATGTGGTTCTCAGGGCTGCTGGTACTTGCGTTACTTGGGAAAATACTAACTTCAGTATGATAGGATAATTCAGGCTGAAAGGGATCTTAGGATGCTTCTGGTCCAACATCTGCTCCAAGCAGGGACAGCTCTGAATTCAGATCAGATTACAGAGAGCTTTATCTAGTCTAGCCTTTAAAATCTCTGAGGATAGAGACTGGGCAGTGCCTGTCCAGGAGACATTGACTTTCCATCCCTTCCAGCTGGAGCCAAATTCTGACTGGCAACCTGAAGGTAAAGGGTTATTTATCCCATTAACAAACTCTGGATCGGGTCCTCCTGCAGAGAGAGATTCCTTTAATTAAGTTTTAGCTCATCTTGAGATTTCACCATGATCTACTATTCAGGCCACACAATGAAGGCTCAGACAGCATCTCTCTAACTTCAAGAGCTGACATGGATTCAATAGATGAATGTATTAAAAGCATGTCACCATTGTGACTATCCTTTACCTTACCAGCTACAACACAATGTGGGGAAAAATGCAGGATGATGCAGGTGAGTGAGCTGGAACTCATGTCAGACTGGTTTTAACAACAAAGCTGCTTTAAGGATTTCCTGAATCCATATCACACAACTGTGGAGTTTACAGCAGATCACTGGAGGGATTCAGGGATAAAAAAATCTGCAGAGCAAAAAGTGAAGAGAGTTATTTTTAACTCATTTCCATTTCTAGTGCAGACCCCAAAACAGCTACTTTGGCATAACTGTGGGGAGAGAACACCAGGGAGGTGTGTAACCCATGCCAGGTTTGCTGCCAAAGCTAAGGCATCCATAACTGCTGCCTGGGCAAAAACTCCTGCGTTTCTCCCTGTCTTTGGGGAGGACACAGCAATGCCGAGGTCAGAGTCCTACTGCAGTCAAGAGAGATGTGGGGTTTTCCTTGTGGATTTCTTCATGGATCAGCAAGTTGAAGTAAAAGCCATGAGTGAGTCTGGGGTTTACTGCAACCTGAGGCCATCTGTCAAAACCACAGCTGCCTGCTGTTCCCTGGTCTTCACCCAGTGCCTGCTACCTGACGTGTTTGGGTCTTTACGAAGGCCCTTGCAGTCCAAGATGGAAGATCCTTTATTTTATTCCATCCTCTTGGCACGTTCTCTGGTCTCCTCAAGCTGCTCTGGCTGTTGAGGTTTGCCATCAGCTTTCAGATAATTGTGTATTTCTGCTGTCCAAAGAGAAAGCTGCTGGCCTGGGTGGTTAGATAGGGAAGGCAGGACTAGGTCTTCCCTTTTGCTTCTCTCTATAGTAAGTATTTTTATGTAACAAGTGTTTTTGCGGCCTGGTCCTACAGTGGAATAGCAGGCATCACAAAATATGCTGAGATGAATTTGAACTAACAGGTCGATGTACTCGGCACTCTGAGTTGCATGAACAGAGCATGCTGGGGTGGTAATAAGACCTCACAGAGGAGTGAACGGTCTGTTAGATCAGGGATCCACATAATGGAGGCTCTAGTCTGGGCTGAGCTGGTGAGTGATTGTAGGTAAAGTTCCTCTCTCTTGCTTCTCCCCTGCCTTTGGTCGCTAGGGTCATTTCTGGAGATGGAGGACACATTTTACAGTGTGGCTGCAGATTAAAAAGGAGTTGGTGTTGCTTTCTGAGTAAGATCGAGGCTTGGTAGCAATGGCAAACTCAGCACAGGATTTTCATGGCAGCCAATGGCTGGTTCTGCTTATTTCTCTTCAGGAGGCAGAAGGAGCACTAAACACACACTGAATTCAGTTGTACACCAAGGTTATGCTTTTTTCTCTTCTAAAAGTGGACAGGAATTTTTTTAACATTTTATGCTTACAATGCAACAGCAACCTGACTGACACCTTGATTCTTTCCCTTTATTAGTAGTATTATTATTGCTTTCCTTTCCTACATGGTCAGCACTGCCCAGTTCCTAATGAGAAGAAGCTAGGGAAACCAGCTGAGGATACCTCCCACTTCCTTTAATAAAAAGCTGCTGTTAGTGCAGGGCTTGTAGAGCAAGTTTGCTTTGTTAGCCTAATCCACACTCCCTCACGGTTCCATACTGCTGACAAGTAAAGAGATGAACATTCTCATGTTGTTAATCTGGTAACAATAAACAGGGGAAGCTGATGTAGTTTACAGAGATCACAGCACAGCCAGAGCTGGACAGATGTTTGACTGCACGAGACACCTTATTGAAGCACCAGCCTTGGCATCAGCCTCATGTTTTTCATTCTGGTGAATACAGCAAGGCCTAAAAGTTCCATGGAGCAGCTGATCGCTTTATTGCTGACACATAATGCTTTGGCATCTGTCAGCATGGGTTGCCAACCAGCTGAAATAATATTGGTTTTGATTTGGTGGCTTTTTTGAGAGCATCTCCAAATTATTTTGTGCCTACATGAAAGGAAAGTGGTTTCACCATTAAGTAAACGTGCCCATTTTAAAGGCCCAGAAAATGGCTCCACAGCCATGGGGAGGTGTGGAAATGGAAGAGAAAGAGGAAGGAACCCAAGCCCAGCTCTTGATTTTTCCTTTATTATTTACCATGTGACTTCAGGTGAATTGCTTAACATTTCCGTGCCTCAGTTTCCCTACTGTGAAATGCAGCAATCCTCTACTAGCATCCAGCATGAGAGGATTGCCCATGTTCTTCAAGCTGCTCCTCATCATTATGTTAAAGGCCACCTAAAGAGATATTTCTCCTCCTTTCCCTGAGGGATGGTCCTTGCTGTCCCATGGAAATGGACAGGGTTGTCCTTATCACATGCCTGTCAGAACCAGCTCACATCTACCCTCTCCCTGCCTTGTTTGTCCAATGCTGTGGCAGATCCCAGCCTGTCGCTGCAATTCAGATAATCCCCCACACCAGAAATGATTAATATTGATCAGCATCTGCAGCACTTTGCAAGACAGTAACACAGAGGCAGGTGGGAGCCCTGAGTGCTTTCTGCTCCCTGTGGGTGACCCAGGACTAATGGGCTCCTTGATGTCATGCCAGACCAGAAATCCACAACTGGAAATTTCCTCACAACAGTGTTCAGAGAGGTGTGAGGAGGAGGAGGCTGTCTCAACACAGCCCATCCTCCTGCTAAGCAAACTGTGTCAGGGTGTGAGGGGGGGAATGTAATTAAAGAACCCCGACTGGTTTTATCTTTATAGAATCTTTCCCCTGCCATTTATTTCCACAGGTGCTAGCTGGTTTCACCTTCCTGACCCCCTCCGCCATGGTGCCTAGCTCTGCTGTGGGGCCAGACCCAGCTCTGTTCCACCTTTCTGTCAGTGCATCTAAATTGCAAACTCCTTCCCAAATCCAGGGGTGTGAGGGATGTTATTGGACGTGGATTGTCCCCATGTCCATGCATTCCCCATGACCACAGACTCAGGCCATGCGAGGAAAGCCCTGAGAATCACTCTCCACCCCACCTCTTCCCCCAACCCCACCTCATCCCCCTCACTGCCATGCAAGACTCTGCAGGCTTCAGTGGGTTTTGGGTCAGTTTGTGTGTGCAGGTCACTCCTGGGTATCTAAATAGCTCCATTAATTGTGCATATGCCTAAAAGATTGATGGATGAGAAAGGACAACTCGCCCCCCCGCCCCAATTAGTACTTCACCAAACACAGGGTGTACCCTTCAGGATACTAAAATGAGCTTGGTCGGATGAGGCTATCTGCATACCTCTTCGACAGGGAGGTAATGGAGTGAAATTATCAGTCAATATTTAAATACAGACAAGATCTAAGCTCTTTCTGAATTTCGAGTTTGCCTATTGTGGCAATGATGCCCTGTGCCCTGGATCCCTCATTTTTTATCATGCTACATTACCCACAGGGCTGTTGCATTCCCACACCACTTGACCTCTTGACTCTGTTATCTCCATCTTGGAACAAACAAGAAACATTTTATTCCCACCAGCAAACTGTCATTCACATCAGCAGCTTCTGCTGGAAGTCCTCAGCTTGTTTTTCTCCATCCTCTCGCCTGCCCCACTGGGAGTTCTGCCTTCCAGAGGTGGAATATAGAGGCAGAATAAATCTACTCTCTGAATGCTTTTGGACCACTTACTCCTTAAAGTGACAGGACAGATTTATGGCAATATATTTTTTCCTCTTCTCCTCCACCCTCAACAACTTTCCTTTTCTCTGCCTGGGTGTCTTTCAGTTAGTCACAAAGACAAATAGAAGGGTCTGTCTGAACAAATCACCTGGTAACAGTCAGACTGGTCAGGGGTGGTAACTGCGAGTAACCTTCTTTGCTTTAGTGCCTTCCTCCATGGTGGAGCTGTGGTTGGAGATAACAACCCGAACTTGATCAAAAGAGCAAGTCTTTAGTACTAGTTCCTATAATCTATCCTGTGTAATTCTGTAATTTACTCATTCCCCTCTGATCTTAGTAAATATCTGGGCAATATAAGCATGTTAAACAATCCCACAGGTAGATTAGATTTGAATCTTGTAATGAGGGATTCAGAAATATGTCAGTTAACATGACTGGCTCTGAAGCAGCAGTAGCTGAGCTTTTCTAGGGAACAAACAGCCATGTTGCAGGGTAAGGTGTTAAGTTGTTGTGGAGGACCTGCTTTTTGCTGGTGTTACAAGCACACCTGCGCACACCCACACCTCTACCCTTGCAAATAGGTCATTGAAGCAGTTCCTGGACTTGAAGAAACTCTTATGACAAGACTCTGGACCACAACATCTGTCTGCTCAGATCGCTTTTGGTTTTTCATCTCTTGGTACACAGTGTAGAGGTTAACTGCCCCTCTGTTTCAGGCCTTGCTGTCAGATGATGGCACTGGGACCTCAGCATATGCTGTGCAGGAAGGAATTCTGTTTGTTTTCAGTTGGCTGCAGCAAAACTCTGCTCCCTCCAGTCCAGGCTTGTGATGCTGGAGCACAACCTTGGCCCACAGAGGGGACCTGCCCAAGTGCCATTAAGTAGGAACCTTTTAGGGGCAGGTATCTTGTTTCATTCTGAGCTCTTCAACATTCACCCTGGATGCCCTTAAGCCACTTGCTGAATATCAAACCCCAGAGCCCCTTGAATGCTCTTTGCTTATTTTAGGACAAAATTAGTCCAGGCTTTTGAGCTATTTCGAAGAAAACCCATGAACCTGCCTGCTACCCACATGTCTATTGGGCACTCTGGCTGAAGAGGCATGGAGCTGCTTGAGATGGGGCGGGATGGCTGAGCAGAGCATGTGGAGAGTGCTACATTGTCACTCCCTCCATGTGTCTCCGTGACTCACCTCTACACCTGTCCATTTGAGCATGAGGATGATGACACTCACATGCTTGCTCCACAGGAGCATGAACTCCTTTCCCAGGTGCCAGACGAGGAACACGGCTGCGAAGGCAAAGGGAACCACATCAACGCCTGCAGATAAATGACTACATCCATTGTAGGGACTTGGTAAAGCCCCCATTGAAATAAATGGCAAAACTCCCAGAGATTTCAAAGAGATCAGCCCTGAATGTTTGTAATTCTCTCCTAGACTTATCATATATCCTCAGCACTGTGCTATTTCCATAACAAGAGGTATGGCATTCCCTTACTTCCATGTTTGTTAAATAACAAAGAGAGATTTCAACGCTTGTAGCCTTCCCAAATTTGTCAGGCACCAAACAGTCTCCCCCTGGCTCCATGTGAGCGTGTTCCCAAGCACAGGGCCTCGTTAGTGTCGTGATGGGACGTTGTTCAGATGCTATGAATATGCATCAGGGCTACGGTTGGGATTTTGTTGGCATACACAGTGACTTTGTCATTTAATGGTCTCCAGGGCTGTTTTAATCAACAGGCACATTTTGCATGTCAGCTTATTTCACTTCACTCGTTATTATTTTATTTACAAATATTCTGGCAATTGCTTGAATTTATTCTGTCCCATATGCCAGTAACTTTCTCCTCTCTGCTTTGCATCATTTTCAAGCCAGTCTGTTGTTTCCCCTCCTTTGTCATGGGGAGGGATCAAATCTACCCTCCACCAAGATTTGCTTTGCTTCGCTTCATTCCCCATTTCAAAATGCTGATCAAACTGGGGAGGGGGAGAAAAGAGAAAGGAGCTCAAATGAGTTTTACAACAACATGTGGAGTCCTAGGCACCGGGGTTCAAATGGTCTAGACAGATATGCAGGAGTGCCAAGGCCACCAGGGATGCGCCTTCGTTTTCTAGCAGGAGTTTTGAGCCTGTCTCAGAGATACTGGATTTATTGTATCTGGTCAGGAGGAGGACAGGAATTAGCACAGTGCTGTGTAGGCTAATGAGATATGCCAAAGGAGCTGCCGGGAAGATGTTCCCAAGGTCCTGGGAGAAACAACTGCTGAGAAAACCTGAAGGTGAAAGGGCTGACGAGATGTAGGTCAGGAGAGGTAGGCAGCACAAGCTGGGAGAAGAAGCTGCAAGCTGTGCTGCCAGCACTCAGGAAGGATCCAGCCAACAGGGCAGCATTGCCTGTGTGTCTGCGAGTGGAAGGAAGATGAATGTTACAGTGACAATTTGGACAGGCTGAAGTGGAAAGTGGGGAGAAGAGTCCATAATGCTCCAAATGCTCACTCATCCCTCTGCATAAACACCCCCATCACATCCAGCACTTCACTGCACACTTTGACAGGGTGGAGGAGATGCAGGAGGTATCTTTTCCAGTCCTAGAGCAAGCACTTTTCCTCCAAGCGCTCACCAGAGTTGGTATTTTAAAGGAAAGGTGCCTGCCAGCAATTCAAAAATAAGTATTCAATCCATGCTCATGTGCCTTGGCGCATTTCCCAACACAACTGCCAAGATGTCCAAACCTGAAACGAGCAGCACAGCATCTTTAATAATTCACCGACGGATGCTTTTAAAAACTGTGTGGTTTATATTCATGCCAGCACTGCCCCTCCCTCCCCTCTTCCCCATCTCCCCTTCCTCTCCTTTTCTTGCAGGTGGTCTATTTAATTTCATTTTCAAGCTGTTGCCTCCTGCTTTGGTTCAGCAAAATGATGTTTCTTGACCTATTCATTTCATGTTTCCAAAATCTTTTACATTTCCTGCCTCCTCCACACCCCCTGCTTAAAAAGAAAAAAAAAAAAAAAAAAACAATTCCAAGTCACAAAATGGAGAATTTCACTGCATCTGTAGAAAATCTGGCCGCACTTATACCTGTAAAAACAGTTGTTTCCCTCACAGGAAATGGCTTTGCTTCAGCACCTGAAATTTGGTGTGGTTTGTTTTTTTGTTTTTTTTTTTTCCTCTTCTGGTGAGATTTGGATAAATCTCTGCCTGATTTCTGGAAAGAATGGTCAAACTCTTTGAAGGCCAAATTCAGTTTTTGGCATCTCCGTGTAGAGGACTTCACTTTTGCCTCTCAGAGCCTCAGGTCTTTCCAACTGAGACACCAGCTGAGATCAGGGCTTTGTGGTAAGCAGAAAACTGAGAAGATCCAGTCCCTACCCCCAGGAGCTTGCAGGGAGTGATGACCAGCCAGACATGGGGCAAGAACAGGGCACCTTGTTATCCTGGGAACAAATGCTGGAGTAGAAACCAGGGTTTAGCCCTCCTGCCATTAGGTTCCAATCTGCAGCCCATGAGTAAGGAGTCTAGTTCAGGATTTATCTCTCCAAAGTTTGACTTGCTGTGTCTCAGACAGTCAACTGTAGTTGATTTTAGACACAATGCACCTCAGTCTTTATGGAGGAGGGAACCTGGGGCTAAGGAGCTGAAGGCAGAGCCCCAGTCCAAAGGGGGAAGCCAAGCTTCCCCTGCATGCTGGGCATGGTGCAGATGTTGAGAAGGTAACAGTGAGGAGCGACATTTGCTGTTCATTGGGGAAGCAAAGGACTCTCCTTGGAAGAAAAGACACACGTGGAACCATATATCCCACTTCTTGTGGTGGACAGACATGGCCTGGCTCCACATACCTGAGAACGGGAGGGTTTGGCCCCCTCAGAAGGATCTCCAGAAGAAAAATGCTGGGATGGATCTTTTTATGACATAGAGATGATGCCACACTCTTGGTAATCATAACTGACTCGACTCTGTTGAAAACAGGGCTGTATGTATGGGCTGTATCTATGGTATGAACCAGTTTCCTCTTCTGCTTTGGCAACATTAGCTTCTAATTTGAATGCAACCAGTCTGACAATGTTGGCCTTCATGTTTTCCAACCATAGGTGCATGTCGATATGTGTGTTTGTGTGTCCACCCGGGCACACAAAGTTATTCAGTTTGAATTCACCTTTTTAGACATAAAGTGGATTGGTTTGATACAAGTAACAAAGCAAATCACCTCCACAGATGTCACTTCCCATCTGCTACCACTCCTTCAAACCCCATCCCACAAGAGCGAGGCAACACAATGTTCAGGACCTCGGCCACACAGACCTCGCTCTCCTCTGCTCACACTACCACTGCAGACCACACAGCTCCAGCAAAATTGTGCTCTGGGGAGGTGGCAGGAGGTGTTGAAGTCCCTCTGTAAGCAGAGTTAAAGTTGCTATAGCTTTTCTGGGGTCTGCGATGACGGTGTTACCGGTGATGCTGGGGGCTCAAGCTGAAGGAGAGCGGGCGTACGCTGTTAGGTAGCTTAACTTTTCATTTCCTGCTTGGTTTCATATTAGGTATGGTATGTGCAAACTGGTTTAATTGATGCACAAAGCAACGTTTTAAGTATGTGCTGGACTTCCAGAAATAACTGGTGGTAAGATAGAGACATCAGCAAAGGAATTTCAAAGTCACCGGAGGACCTTGCTGCCAGAACTGAGACACTGTAATGTTTGGTGTTCAGAAACTTTTAGGTTTCTCTGTTCTCTCCCCTAAAGGATGAAACACAGAAGATTAATAATTTGATTAAAACCAAATCTTTCTATTCAAAGCAGTTGTGTTCTCTGAAAGAATACAATTTACAAGTCTGAAAAAGCAAAGCAAGTGCTACATAGCTGTTCAGCCTTACTGTGTACCAGAAAGATGTTCCGGGAGGGACTTCTTCTGGCTCCTTCCTTTCTCCCCATCATCCCCCATGTTTATGAGGTACTCAGCTTCATCATGCTCACCTCCTGCTCTGCTACATGACAGGGCTCTGAGAGCCTTTCTCCTGGCTGCCAATTTTTCTTCAGCTTTGCAGCTATGTTAATAAACAGGTGTGTTTGAAGCTCAGAGCAGTGTGAGAACAGGGTAGCAGGGCCAGCAAAATTATTTCTTTGAAAAGAAGGCAGCATTTTGTTTTTCAGGCATGTGCTCCCTGTGAGCTCAAAGGGGCTTTTGATCCAGGATGCAAAATTGCCATAGAAAGGAGTAGAGAGCAGGAGAGGCACAGAGTGAAACAGGGTGTGATTCAGCTGAGGTCATTTCAGTCTGGGGAAGAGAGGGATCAGGGAGGATATGCATCTTCTTGGCTGCTAAAGACAGAGGGAAACAAGAGGCAGTTTCTTCCTTTCTTCTCCAGCTGTGAAGGAGAGAATTTAAATGGAAACCCCATTCCCACTCCATCCCTACCACTGCATGCTAAAAGATGAACTTAGGACTCAGTAACTGCATCTATACTAAATTATTTCCATAACTAAAATGGGACTAGTCTCACCATACATCCTGGAGGGTGACAACACAGCTCAGCTCACTTTATGCATCTCATCCGTGGTGCTGCTTGTGAGCAATCCCTGGCATCTGCCGATCCCCACTTCATGGCTGGACATTGTTTTGGAGATGGTTTAGTGTCACAGGCCAACACCTTGCTGGGGTACAGGCATGCAGTGAGATAGGGAGGACTGTTGTTGGTCACTGGCCTTATTTATTTTCTTGTTATATATGTGACCAAGAACACAAGGTTCATCATGGTCTTCCCCTCAAATCAGAGTAGACGCCATTGCTGATGTTTTGTGATTAGTAGGAAGTATAAGAAGCACAGTTAAAGTATGCAGGACAGGAATTCCAAACATTAATTAAAAATAAAATAAAATAAAATAGAGCTTTCTGATCAAAACTTGCTTCAGCTTCCATAACTTTGGTGAAATATGTACATCAGGGGTACATTTAGTCCCCCTAGGGCTGGGATGGTAAATTGCGTGAGAAAGAGAGGTTTTCCTAAGGCAGATTAGGTGCCTGGAAGCTGTTAACTCTGCAGGGTGTTGAAGGCAGAACAGGGACCTTCCTTTAGGTCCTCCATTGATCAGGCCATGAGCAGGTACAGCCACTGCATTTTGGGCATGTCTTTAAGTGAAGCAGGCTACTGTGAAGCATTCTGCTGTACAAAATAATGCAATGGAGCTCAGCTTCTGCAGGGAGAGATGGTTTGCTTTGAGGTTGATGTTGAAGGCAAGCTGAGATCAGCAGCAGGTAGTGACTTATGACTCCCAAAGTCTTGCCTTCGTCCATCAGTGGAAAGCAAGGCAAAGACAGTGATCACAACTAGGAAGCTCTTCAGGTTAGACTAAGGTCTTTCAGTGGATCTGTAGGATGATGCCAGGAGCAACAGAGGTTTCCTCCATGCAGAACTCAGTGTGTCTGCATACTATTGATGTTCCTGACTGGGTGATCTTCAACTGCAACTTCCAGGCATAGAAAAGGACTCAGGTGAATTGTGACAGTGGTTTTCAAGGATAATACACATCTCCTAGGGGTGGGGATGCTTTTTTTTTTTTTTTCTGCAATTACATCTCACTGAAAGGATAGTTTTGGGCATTGGAAAAAAAAAAAACATCTAACCAGTGTTTATCCACTTTTAAGTCGTTCTTGACTACCAAATGGTGTGAATTTATAGGAAATTCCATTAAGATAAAAGTATTACTGTAATGTGACAAGTTGTGTGACTCAGAATTTCCCCTCAAATCATCCCCTCCACAGAAACCAAGAAATGGATCCATCATCTTATTCATTAGCCTTAAACAAGGCTGGGGCAAAACCAAGAGTGATAAGATCAAACACATATGCTACATGGGTACTTTTTCAGATAGCTTGACTTACAGTAGTCATAACATCTTAATTAAGGTCCATTCTCAACACATTTTCCCTCCATCTGCCAGGCAGAAATCACTGCAAAGCCTGCAAGGATTTTATTCTGTCAAGCAGAGGGTCCTGCCACAAAACAAGCGTTTGAGAAGTCCTTACTCAGTATGACTCACAGACTTAAGGAAGTGTTGTCTAGACAAGGCCCCAGGTTTTTAAGCCACAGCTATGAGTGGGAGAAGTGAGTGAAGCCAAACGGTGTCAGCAGGAGGGATGGACTGCAAAGCTACAGGGTGTCTGTAAGTGCTGGATTGCCCTGGTGCTCACATGGCATTTCCTTCAAGAGGAATACTCAAGCTCTGCTGGAGGGTAACATGTTCTCGTACATGCTGGCTGATAAGAAGGATGCAGGCTCTCAGTCTGTGACGTTCACTAAATAGCTGGAGCCATTGGTGGTGGTGGCTTTTGATCGACTCCATGTGGTACTTCAGCATTTCATGCCTTGCATATTCCCAGACACACTCTGGGCAGCACCAGCAATGCCTGTGGATGAGTGTTTGCTTTGTCACAATGGTACAGGGCGTGCAGGGCTTTCATACTGGGCCCAGATGCCCACACAGAACCACTGTGGGCTGAGGAACAGTGGGGTTATTAGCTTGCAGAAAAAATGGCTTTTTAATAATCATTTAAAACCCAAGTCTTTTTAGTATACAGAGCCAATGAATTGAGTTTTACACCATCTCATCTTTTGGCTTGAGAGTAGGGTTCAATGAAGGAAAAACACCAACTATTTGGATGAAAAAGGGTAGGAAAAGCTTGACTCTAGTATTTGTGGAATTGCTGGCTCACAGTACAGAAGGGCTATGGCTGCATCTACACAATGGAGTGACTAACAAAGGGAGCTGCTGAACTGGGTCAGAAAATATCTTGGCATTTACAAAGGGTGAGCCGAACAATGGCTTCCTGGCAAACCCACCAAGGTTAGACTGCCTTTGGAATGTCAGACCATCCCACGTTCAGCAGCATGTATTTGCTGATGTTTAAAGGTGGTTAAATATCAGATAAAAGGATCATGAAGCTGAGTCTGTGTTGATAAGTCAAGTTTGGGACTAAATTTTCAGCATCTTTTCAATTTCAGAGCTTTTCAGATGATCCTGGACAGAGGGAAGTCTTCCTAGCGTATGTAGTGGAAAATAAATAAATAGATAAATAATCAAAGCTTTGAAGTCCCAGCTGGTGTTACCTGCTTCTTAACTGCCCGGTTTTGGTAGAGGAATGGATTTCCTTTCATAAACTCCCAATTGTAGTCAATTGAATGGGATTCTGTGATTCTACTTGGCCAAGTTTCCAAGCCAAGGTGAATGCTTTGTTCTGAAGAGCTGGAAAACTACTTGATCGAGCTAGGTGTTGTCTCACTGCAAAGAATTCATTTTCCTTCTGTGTAGGAGCAGACAGATGTATTTCTGAGTTAACAAAAAATCATTTGAAACTTCGGCACAGTCACAAAAAAGATGTCTGTAAAGCAGTGGTATATCCTGAGCCAAGGACCTTTTGCTGCCAGATGCCTGCTATTTTGAAAATCTTTGAAGCTTTCAGAGAGATCCACTAGGATGTCTTTCAATATGAATGATTTTGTACTGTAGGGATATTATAAAGGAGTACATGGTGTGGAGAAGTAATTACATGTGTTTTTAAATGAGTCTGTAACTATTTCAAGGTTAAGAAGTCCACAGTGGTCATTTAACTTTATTCAGATTTATATTCTTGTGAAATTCATCTGACTTTAATTATTTTGTATATTACTCTTAAAAAGGGAATATATTGTCCTTCCATTCCTCCCCCATCCATCAATCTAATCCAATTTAATCTAATCTTGCCTAAACTAAAACAATGAAGATGGACAACCCTTCAAAGCCAAACACAATTAATTCATCCACAGCTGAAATGATTTTTTTGTTTGGGTTGTTTGGTGGTTTTGGTTTGGTTTGGTTTATTTTGTTTTAATTTTCTCATTGAGTTGGATGAGGCCTAAATTTTTGCCATAACTTTAGCAGAAACAGGCTATAATTTAGTCCAACACAAGGCACAAATACCTGAGTGTGAATAACAAACACAGTGCTACTTTTTCCAAGTTAATTGATGAAAAATCACAATATTCTGAAATGCAATGCTAGTGCCTGCCTTTGACTCTGGCTCTCTTCATTAAATGTCCTAGCAGGGAACTATCAAGAAATAATTTAGATTTAATTTTTCTTGTCCTGCTATTTAGTATTATTACAGAGAATCTGTTGTCCTATGAGAGAAATACCCTTTCCTGTGCACTTCTCCTTCAAAGGGCTTTCTTGAAACCCCCAGGGCTGGATGCACAAAGTGCTGTCACAGAGCTGCAGAGGAAATAACGTGCAGGTCTCAGGGCTTGTCTAGCATGGGAAGAGGTGGTTTAATATTCTGTGCTGAAGCTGTTCTTTCCAGCTCAGAAAATAATTTTCAGGTTATCTCATGTCATTTTGGAAAAGGTTTAAGCTAAAAGTTTAAGTGAAAGGTTTAAGCTGAAGAACAGAACACATATCCCCGGGCCACCGTGCTATTTTGTTGGCTCACTTGGGTAGGTGCAAAGCTATCAATATAATGCATAAACCTGACCTGCATAGACAATCAAGGCCCCTCTTAACTGAAATGGGCTGAAGGCAGGCAACCCTTCAAGTGGAAGAGAAGACAGACATGGTTAGGCTACCAGGGCTTGAGCAGGTAGAAATCCTCAGAAGTCTTGTCAAGGTGGACAACAATTTCTGGTGAATCTTGACCAGGAAAGTAACTTGGGATGGCTGCTGTGATGACCCATTACTATAACTGAGGTGGGATTAGGGTTAAATCTGCATTTACACCAGCAAACCTATTCACATTTATCTCCCAGTTCAGGCAGGGGAGGAATGAAGGTGCAAGAAATGCACTGGGGAGATGGGCATGGATGACATTTTGATATTCATTTTCCAGTCATTGGTGGAAGGTGTTGCTTTATGTTGGGCCTGTATGTGTAGAATCATAATGGTATGTTATGAACATGTGTATATTGTAGGGCTCCCCTGGATATCTTTGCCCATTGCCATCTCTGGCAGGGTGCTCTGTCCTGTGTGTGAGTGTATCCCATGGTGCCACGGGAAGGGAGCAGGAAAGCACCCTGCGCTGCTGCATGGGTGAAAAAATGCCCAGCAGACTTGCACGTATTGGGATATATCTCATGAACATACTGGAGCTGTCCCATATTTGCATGAATGGAGTCAGGTTTGCAGCCCCCTTTGGTGTATTTGATAGAAGATCTCCCTGTGGAAGGTGAGGGATGAGGGATGGAAGAAAACCCCACGGTTTTCTGTCTCTGAGGAAAAGCCTGTGAACTCTTGCCTGTGTTGTGAACCTTGTGAACTCCAAGCAGTTCAGAGATTTTCATGAACCCTTGAATTCCAGTGGGCTTTGCCGTGCCCAGTGGAAATCCCTTGGTTTCTTGTCATCCCCTTTTTGTTACTTTTGCTCCCTTTTATTAGCAGCTGTACAATCTCTCCCATCTCGGTATAATTGCATTAGACACTTGGAGGCCGTCGGATTGCCATTCAAGCTGGTATATAATGAATTTACTTGACATGCAGAGGTCCTTATGTCACAAAAGGTTTTCTCATTATATCTGAGCTTTTACTTGTTTATCGAGAGTCTCTAAGCCCTCACCCTCTCCCCACTCTCAGAGTGGGAGAAGTGCTGCAGGAAGCTGCATTTTAGTGCAATATTCATCAGAAAAGGCCCACCTGGCTGTAACATGTAGGGCTTTTTTTCATCTTGCAGGGGAGGATCTGGCTGCAAATGCCTGTTATGAGGAGTCAGCATCAGGGACAAAGAGGACAGGGGTGATTGTTTATAACTGGCAGCATAATATTATCTCTAAGGTCACTTGTGGGACACTTGTGGATTTTCTCACCCAGTGAGTGTGCCTTTGTCCTCACTGAAGGTAGCAGTTGGTCCCATGAACTGGTCTTCATAAATCCTGTAACACAGTTAGGCATTCATGGTGCAGCATTCCTGCTCAGTCCTTCCTGGGTCCTGGACTTGACAGGTTTAGCACATGGCACAGGCTGCAAAGGGCTTGCTCACTGGTGTGCAATAAACACTGTCTTGATCCTTCATCCTTCTGCAAGGTGGAAACAGGGACTTGATATCATGGAGGTAGGTAAAGTTGGGTAAGCCCCCTGAGAAGAGCCACAGAAAGGATACAGTTATGCAGTTCCCCATCCTCTTTTCTCCTGGCACACTTGGGACTGTGCCCTCCATAGTCTGCATTAGTGAGCAGCAGCACTAGGGACAGCTAGGACCTCCAGTACAAGGCTGCCTGATCCCAAAGAGCATTTGACATGTGGGACTGCCATTGCAAGGGCAAATGCCAGCTTTGCCAGTCTTTAAGTGTCCCCTTAGAAGCAGTCCCCAAACCCTCCTCTCAACCGAAAGGCTCAGACAGGTTTCTGCCGACTGACTTTTAGCAGCCCCCTTACACATGAGGTCCATCTGGCCAGCCCAGGCAGGGAAAGCCCCGGTCCCTCCTGATTAGCCTGTTATCTGAGGCTGAGCCAGGGTCGCTGCAGCACCTCACTAATAATTCCTGCCTATTGTCTGAGGGCTTTCTGAGAGCGATGTGATATTGTTGCTCCTCTGCAATGCTGGGGGCTCCGGCCAGCTCCTCTCTCCAGCAAGGGCTGGGGTGGGAGCAATGTCTCACATGAATTAGATAAGAGAAGACAAAGCAAATGGAGAAGAAAGGAAGCTTGTAGCTTTTCAAGTTCAATGAGGCTTACCAGGCTTTTGGGGGCCTCTCCAAATCAGAGGCCGAGTTAAAAGAACATGCAGAATTCAAAGCCTGTCCTTTTCCAGGCCCTCTGCCGGCTTTGAAAATCCTCCCAATTCATGTTTACTCTTGTTTCTCTCTCCCCCCTCCCCCTCTGTTCTACCTTCCCCATGCAGACACACACACAACCCTTCTCCCCGTGTGCAATCATCCCCCCCCAAATCTGTTCAAAGCA
>JANHFX010015385.1:86822-102284 GCA_027560015.1 Chloroceryle amazona | reverse complement strand
GATCCTGAATGTGGGATGTATGCAAATGGCAGCAAATGGTGGGCAACATCAGAAAAGGATACAATGGATGCCCTTAATCCCTCGTTGCCCAGAGCTGTCTCTCACTCCAGTGAAACACAGCATCAGAATGGGGTATAAATAGTTCCTCTTGCACTGGAAACATTAAAGTGCTTCTTTCACTGGCAGACTCATACTTTGGGAAGTTGCAGCAATGGGGAGCACAAAGGCTGGGAGCTTTCATCCCAGGCATTCCAGTAAGAGCCACCATTTTCTGGGAGGACTTGAGGGCTGCATGCAGGGGGATGTGGAAGGACAGGGTGGGATATGACCTCCATTTATGTCGTTTTGGGAAACAGTCTCATGACTTCACTTGCAAAAGGAGGTCAATGCACCTGAGATGCTCCCATAAGTAAGGGCTCTGCAGTAAGTGGTGTTACATGCTGTAAAACTGGCTTAGATGGGATTCATGTCTGGCTGTTCAAAACAGATGGTGCGCAGGACATGACCGTGGTGACTAGGAGGGCTGGCCACACGTACCAGTTCACCCTCACCTCCTGGGCAAGCACAAGGTTTTATTGTTAATGACAACAGTCCTTTGTAAGGATGGGGGTCTCAAAGGCAGGTAGGTAGATACAGAGAACCTTTGCCCATCTGCTGCTTCACTGCCTCTGCTGGTGGAGTGTCATCTTCTGCCCAGGCTGTATTCCTGGGCAGGATGCAGACAGCTCATGTCCACCCCACCACCCTGTCCTGTTGGGAGCTCTGCCTAGGAACTTCTGATGAAAGACAGTTGAAAGCCTGTAAGAATGGAGATTGTCCATGTACATGAAAAGAACACCATCTGGGGCAGGAGACTTTTTAGCCTATTGCAGCCTGATATGGAGGTTGAACCCTGGTCTATTTTGTTCCTTCTAAGCCCTTGACGCTGGGAATGGGAATGGTTCTCTCCCAGTCACTCCTTCATGTGTTTTACCACTTGGAAGAAATAATAAACTAAGTGTGTGAGCCCCAGTCCTTGGTTCACCGTAGCTTTGCCTCAGCTCCCAAACCAACAGCAAAACATGCAGCTGGGGCAAATCCACAGCCTTCCAATGACTCTGCTGCTCTGGGAATTAAAAGGGGTGACGATCCGGGGAAACAATCTCTGTTTGGGAAACTCCACCAGCCCATTTCTTCTTCTTAGAAACTGTTATGCTGTCCTAGGAAAGGATGGGTGCTGAAGGTGAACTATTCCCAATACTTTAATTTTCTTACTTAGGAGCTCAGTGCAAGTTAAAGACAGTCAAGGTGTTAACTGTCAGCTGTTCATACCTCTGGCTCCATACTACCCGTGTGGTCCTGGGCACAGATCTAGAATTACCACCTCGTGTCCTCCAGCAGCCTTATAAAAAGGAGAAGGAAGAAATGGCAAAACTCACATCTGATGGTCTGCCTGCTGTCACCCAGCTAGGTGTGAGGTGTGCTCTGAAGTACTCCTGCAGGTTTTCCATCCTTTGCTGTGCACAGGAGACAGTGGGGATGTCCCATCTTGACATAAACCTCAGGGCTGAAAGGAGCAAAGGGAGTGTCAAGCTCCAGGACCAAAACCCAGCTGGTCATTAGTGATTTAAGGATATCTGACTTTTGCTGCATACCTGGCAGTAACTCCAAATAGAAAAGAGCTGCCACTTTTTTTAAGAGTTACCACTTCTTGCTTTAGTTTGTGGATTTTTTATTTTTTTTTTTGTAAATGGGACTGTAAAAGTGTCTGTCAAGCACTGTGCTCCAAAGCCCTCACTGAACAACAGATTTGCATGCCAACTCATGGCACTTTTAGGACATTGTCAACAGAGTCAGCAACTGCAGGGTTTCTCTCCCTTCCCAGCCATGTAAATGAGGTGAAGGGGGTGATGAAGGCGCAAGGGTGGGGAAAAAGCGATGTGACAATCATGGTGAGTGACCAAAGTGAAGCAGCCCCATACGTGAATGAGGCAGAACTCTGTCTCATTTGCCGCTGTGTTGTGTAGCCCCATTGAGCATGGGGAGGTTTCTGCAGCTCGGTAACACAGAGGTGGATTGTGCCTCGTGGTCTCAGTTGTCAGCAATCAGCAGGGAGATGACAGATCAGGACCAGCTCCTCAGCTGACATGAGTTGCAAAAGTGTCACTGACCTTGTGTGGCCCTTTGTCACTATTGTCTCAGCTCCTCTGAAAAGAAACCCTTGGTCTTGTTCTTCTCCTCAGGGCTGGGAAAGTAATTATTATGTCCTGGCCTTTGGTTGATGAAAATATGTGCAGCTTTTGTCACACATTTCTCTACCCCAAGTGCATTTCCCTCCCTGCCTCCCTCACCCCCCATCCCCCATCCCCTGCTTTACTATTGACACTTTGTGTGGATCTGGTGTTCACTAAACTGGCAGAGACTGGGGGCAGTGAAGGCAGGGAGACAGGTACACCTCATCCCCGCCTGGCAGACCCTGGCTTCAATCCCCACGGGCCTCTGCCAATTCACCCTACATCTGACCCAGAGCACAGTTCTGGCCCCCAGATGTGTGCCAATACCGTGTGCTTCCACCCGCAGCCCTCCCTGCACCTCCAGCCCTCCAGCAGCCTCTCCACAGCAGCCTTTTCCTGCCAGCCTAAATGCTGTGGGTGTTTTTAAGGGGGAAAAATGCCAGAAAGCTATGAGGAAACACATCAAACCCATTTCCATAAGATGCTGAATCCTTGACTCAGGATGGGATAGGCTAGAATAGAAAAGGATGTTTGTGTTTGTATATACATAGATACACTGGAGCATCTCTGGGCCAAGGAAAGGCTGAGAACCCTGGGGCTGTTTAGCTGGAGAAGACTGAGAAGGGATCTGATCAGTGCTGATCAATAGCTAAAGGGCCCACAGGGGGCAAAAGGATGGGGCCAGACTCCTTTCAGTGGTGCCCAGCATCAGAACAGGGGGCAACAGGCACAAACTAGAACCCAGGAGCTCTCACACTGGAACACACACTTCTCAAACTTGTCCAGGTTGCTCTGGATGTATCCCATCCCGCGGGTGTGTTAACAGCACCACTCAGCTTGGTGTTATCTGCAGACTTGCTGAGTGTTCTCTTGATCCCATTGTCTGTCAATGATGAAGATATTAAACAGCACTGCCCAGTATGGACTTGTTAGAGGTACCACTTGTGACCAATCTCCATCAGGAAATTGAGCCATTGACCTCTACCCTCTGGATGTGACCATCCAACCAATTCCTTATCCACTGAACAGTCCACCCATCAAATCCATATGTCTCCAATTTAAAGAGAAAAATGTTGTGGGGGACCAAGTCAAAGGCTTTACAGAAGTCCAGATGGATGACATCCATCGCTCTTCTCTTGTCCATTGATATAGTCACTCCATCAATGGTAAGACTTTACTGGAACCAGCTATGTGCACATCCCTGTGTTGGCAGGGTAGAAGTTACCTGCCTGTGCAGGATGTTTCAAAATTCCATAACACATATCAGGAGTGTTACCAGGTCTGTCCCCAGCTGCATGACTTTTTGGAGTCACTCCAGAGTTAATAGTAACATAAAGGAACCCAAATGAAAAATCTTCCCTGGCGGAAGCAGCATTTCTAAGTTGGTAGAGGTCAGAGGTGTTGCTCTGAGGTGACTGTGCTTCCATGTCTATCTCTTCATCTGCATATGTTCGACCACCCTGGGAAATGGTTGGCAAGGCTCCTGTTTTCCCAAGTCCTCCTAAACTGCAGAGCACGGATGTGATGCTCTGATAAACTGTAAAGATTTCGTTTCTACTTCTTTTTTTCGTTCAAATGTATAGGGGGATTTTTTTAAGTCACACTTTCAATATAGGTGATACCATGAAGGAGACAACAGAACTGGGTTTACACACATTAAGAAATAAGGGCAATACCACCATGTAAGCCTGGATATGACACGTTCAATGTAAATTGGGCTGTGGAAGGATTGCTATTTAATTACCTGTTTGAGCTGCAATTCAGCCCATGCTGTCTGCTTAACACTTGCCGAATAAAACTTTAGGGCAAACTTTAAGGGCCACAAACCTCTCTGTGAAAGCAGTTTTCCTAAGGGGGATGGTTTACAAAATGCTCTAGACTGTGGCTCTGCTGAATGGAACTCGAGGGAGCCCAAAGGGAGATTGTCGATCATCCAAGGAAGGCTCCTCATTAAGAAGATGAGGTCTCTTTTATGGACTTTAATGGCTGGAAGATGTCAAGGAAAGAAGCAAGGCAATGCAAGAAGCATCAGGAACTTGCTGCATGTGAGGATGGGCATGCAGCTGAAGCTATTCCTAGTATTACCATCAGATAATGGCCATTTGATATTGCCCAGTTCTTTTGGGCTCTAAAGATGATGGGCTGAATCAAATGATGGTAAGAACACTGATTTTAACAGAGTTAAATTAAGAGATGCATTTGGCTCTGCAGTTACTCATTTTCATCTAATAAAGCAAGATGAAGTCCCCTACCTGGTGTTACTCCAGTGGCAGCCAGTAGTGCGGACAGGATGTAGGAGGGATACGTGAGATTAGAGACATACAGCCTTAGACAGAAGCAGATGAGAGGGAACCAGCTCAACAAAACCAATCTGACAACAGCAGCATGTTTAAAACAAGTCTTTTCAGCAGCAGATTTTTGCAATGCTCAGGACAGCAGCTCAAGACAGAGAGGCAGTCCAACATAGCCAGCACATAATGGAAAACCATGTAACAAGGCTATGGTCGGACGAACCTCTGGAAGCCAGCATTGCCTAAATCCCAGCCATAGACTGCTTCATGTCTCTGACCCATTGCTGCATCCCTGAGCTGTCACAGAGGCTACTGCACACAGTGTTGAAACTGGAGGCTGAGCAGGTGGTGGGGAGTCAGGCAGACCCCCCGGGGAGGCTGCAGTGTGAGCCAGGCTCTCAGCAGACATGCAGGAAGACCCAGATGAGCAAACACCATGTCTTGGTCCTTTAAGTGAGGAACAATTGCCATGCTCAGTTACTTATTGCTAGGACTGAAGCCAGTGTTTGAAATAAATCTTGGTGGGTTTAGCAGTTTTGCTAATGCTTGTGGTAGAAAGAGACTTTAGTGCAGTTACTCCTGATTTATGCAAAGTGGGAGAGGGATTAGATGAAAATCTGAAAAGTAAGTGTCAGTGTCCTTCAAAACACTCTTAAATGGGGTCAGGGAAAGCAATTTAGGGGGAAGGAAAGGGCTAAATATGAATCATTTGGAGAAAATCCTCTTATGAGACTTTTAGTGTGAGATGCTGGATCAGCTGTACCACCATCTATCAGCTGGCAGGCTGGAAAAGGGTTGTAGCATTTAACTGCTACATGTGACAGTCTTAGTCCTTATCAACTAGTCTGTAGATTAAAAGAAAGGAGTAAAATTAAGTCAGATGTCATTTATGAAATAATTCTCAGATCCTGATAGTGAGTTGGCATCCATAAAATAAATACAATTGTGTAAAAGAGTGAGTGAGGTCACCCTAAAGCCTGGCCTACCACTGTGCTGGGGTGACATCATGGCATCAGCTGCGGTATGTTTGCCAAAGTGCATTCATTTCAGAGACATTTCCGATTTCACCTTCACTGGGGCAAGTACTAGGCAAGCAATGGGTGCAGCACCTTCTCTTTGGTGTGGCTTTGATTGAAGGATGTGGATGACTGCTTGACCATGTGAATCCAGCTGTCTCATAACAAATGTCTTCCATCTGTAGCTCCTGTATGCTCAGCCAGAGGCTAAAGACAAGAACAGCTTTTCTGTGAGCAAGAAGTGCCATTTTCCTCCCTAAATTCTTCAGTGTTGCTCTGGTGGTTGTTGTCATCAGTACCTGCAGCCAAGCCATCCTCAGGATACCGCTGTAACAGAGACCATGCTCTTTTGTTTCCTTGAGGGGTATTAAAAAGCCATGGGGAGATTTCAGGTGAAACCGAGAAAGGACCTTTTCCTTACAAATGGACTGGGAAATGAAATCATGCCAGTGCACCATCACTGGGATGGGTGAACTCTGCACTTCTAAAAACCTGCAAATGAAAAACAACCAGCAAAGATCAGACCAATCTGTGGATACAGCTCTTAATTAATGCAAAAGTTCAGATTTCTTTTCTCATAGTTTTTGTTCCACTGCTACAGTTAAAATCTGGCCATACCCTTACAGAAGCTCAGAAAAGGGGCTGTTAAGTGGGAATGACATTTGGGTGATGTTTTGAACTTGTTTGGATATCTTGGGTCATGGAATTTGGATTAAAGCTGTTTATTTCGCAGTTATCAGGGTTCCTGGTTTATGTCAGATCCTGGGAACAGCATTAGCCAGGGGATTTCCCTCCTTCCACATCCTTCTGACCTCCTTCCACAGGTAGGGTGGTTGAAACAGAGGGCAGTGTTCTTTGCAGGATATACTGAGCATGTTACTGCAGCTCACTGCCAACTGTTGAAAGGTTGGCAGCCACTGTACAAAGAGTCTTGGCCTGGAACTTGCCGGAAAATGTTCCTGCTTTACCAGAACCCACAATTTCCACAGGTTTTTCACCAGTCTTATCAGAAAGGCCAGTGAATAAGCAGCCTGTCTGAACTGGTTTCTTTCTTTACCCCAAGGAAGAGCTCTGCGGAACAAGGTTCATTCCAAGAGACGCCCCAGGAGAAGCTTGTATTCAGCTGCTTTTAGTGCTCTGGTTCTGTAACAGGGATTGTTTCCTTCCCTGTTGGTCTTTGCACTTAATATGCCATTTTTTTTACAAGGGCTGTAATGATGAGGGGAGCCATAGATGCTGAGGAACAGACAGGTCATTCCTTGCAAGTGCCAGATGATATACAGCACACTATTAGCAGGGTGATACACTTCTTTCAGAAACCAAGCAAGATTTCTTATGTAACCCATGGGTTTGATCTCCACCAGGCTATTTCTTTCTTCATGTTTGTCAGTTCCAGTGAAACAGAAGTGTTTCTGTGATAAATTCAGAGAGAGCTTGTGCTGGCTGTAAAGCTAAAACTGAATGATGCTCCATCCAGGACACTGAAAGCAGATGAAAAGAAGAGGGACATGAGCAGATTGCCAGACAATCAAATAACCCCAAGGTAACCTGTGCTGAGGGATTTGCTTTGGTCTCTTGCTGGTGCCCATCTTCTTTTTCTCCTCACAGCGTCAGTACTTTCTGCCAGATGGCTATTATTTTTTACAGGGTTACAGACTGTTATACCTGTCAAGGGCATGCCAAAGTAGTTATCATTTACGATGTTGAGGAGATCACCTTCTAAATGTTAATAGCAGACACAGATGTAGTAACTTTCCTACTGAAGATCCATATTAGATCACTACTTTACAGTGTTGATGGATGCTGTGAGAGTCCAGATGTAAAACGTCATCACTCCTCAGTACTGGAAACATGCTCATACACACACAGCTGATGCTCTCCCAGCTTGTCACCACATGTAAGCACAACAGGGTCTTCCACATGAGACAAAGCTGTGCAACACACAAGCCCAGAGGTGTTTACTTTCATGTGATTCTGTAAACTGGATCACATCTGCAAGTATCAAGGAGTCACTGTGTGTTTCCTGGGCATTTATGTTGTGGGGAACAATTCTGTTGCTGTTAGAGCCAAAATCAATATGGGCATCCACTAGGTTTCTGGAATCTGCAGCTGCTTGCCTGTGTTTTTAAAGGCCAGAGGGTTTCATTGATTGTCAGAAGATTGGGAAGGGCAGCACCATATGGAGGGTTGGACATGGGGTGGTGTAAGACATGTCATGCCCCCCAGGGCTGCTGGTGAGTCCTCTCAAGAAAGGATATTCTCATCTCAGATTGCACACACATCAAAGCAGGAGCCAGCTCTTCATGTTTGATGGCACCTGGTGCAACAGAGCTCAACCAATGCCTCCAGCTGCAGCTGGAAGGGGAAAAGTACAAAATATCTGCTGCTTAATGGCTCTGAGACATAAATTTATGCCAAAATGATCAATCTGCCCTCAATTTACTGGAAACTGTTCCTAACTTTGTGAACCAGAACCATTTTTCAGACACTAAGTTGGTATTTGCTCAGGAGCCTGCCAGACGTGGTACCTCTTGGGCCTAGATCTAAATGCTGCTAAGTTGTAAAGTCAAGTTCTCCTCCTGGCTATAAGGAGGATGGTCCCTCATCCTGTCCTTATGGTGGGTGGTCTCACCACTCAGCAGCAGTACTTTGTTCAGAGTACTATGTACAGACTGTGCATTGCACCTGGGCAAGCTAAGAGGAGACCATTTGTTGCCTTGTTGGGTTTTTGGTCATGAAAAAAGTGAAGGCTCCAGCTGAATGTGAATTCTTCCACCCTCCTGCTGGGAGTGCAGATCTAAAAGACACCCATGTTTGGCTGCAAAGAGACAGCCCTTTCCCATGGTCCCAGGAAAGCTGAATTAAAATTCTCATAACAAAATCCCTTGGCTTTGCCTTCTGGTCTGCAGCTAGGCTGGTCAGAGGGTGTCAGAGGGTGTTGCAGCTCACTGTGCTCAGGCTGTTTCTTCTGTCTGAAGTCTCGCTGTGCAGACGGGGAAGGATTTGCAACTGTCGACTCCAGGGAACAGCAGTTCTGATTGAGAGGCAGGTCCAGCACGTCCTGTTTATTCTTTCCAAGGACATGTCTTCCCACAGCTAAAGGGGAAGGTAAAATAGAAGTGAAGAGGAGGGTGTCCCAGACACTGTTCTTGGAAGGAAGAAAGGAAAACTGAGTGAAAAAGTGAGTAGTTAAAATTTTCTGTTTCTTCAGGTTTCCTATTTCTTCCCTTAATGTATCAGACAAAGATAGAGGTGAGAGGGGTTAGGAAACCCTGGGACGAGGCACCCCAAAACAAATTTCTTTGACACTGATTTGGTTCAGGAATAAGGAGATTCATTGCTGATCCTTACATTTGACTGCCCCCCTAAGCATGGAGAAATCCCATGTCAAGGTTGATGATGATATGGTAACTGAGCAATGTCCTTGGAAGTGCTGGGCCATATTCTGCTTTCAGTTACACCAGCACAAGGTCAATGATGTGGGTGAGCCAGGGCATTGTTACCAATAACGAGTTTGGCTTAGCAAGGTCTCAGTTTTTCACAGCCATGCTATGCTGACTACACCATGGTATCTCCCCTCCATGCATGCCCAGTTCATCTGGGAATCTGAAAGGATGAGTTAGATCAGCTGATCAGGGCATCAAGACCTGCTTTGATCAAATAGGGGTAAATATGGCACAAATACAGCCGTGTTGTGACTGTTTACAGGTAGTATCTGCATTTGAAATGGGAAAGACATTCTCTAGTGTTGATAAATAATGGGCTGGATTCTGACAGGGGTGTTGGGTTGACAGGTAAGTTCCTGAGCATCCAATCCAGCCGTGGTTATTCACCAAAAAACAGATCTGCGCACAGATCTCCAGAGTATTTCCAGCCAGTGGGATAAATTAATAACATCACACAAATATGAATAATCCTCTCAGATGCTGCAATGTCAGCATGAAGGCAGCATCTTGATTACATCAGTGAAAAGAGTGTTTTGGTCCAGCTGAGCACCCTCACGAAAGAGGAGGGAGGGAAGGTTCAAAGGACTGGCATTCCCTATAGGGAAATGTTATTAGTACAAGACATGACTTTGGTACAATACATTAACTCACCCAAAAAAATGGGGCTCCAAATCCAGGAACAGTGAAAGGAAACCAAACAAATACATTTGCACAGAGTCCATCCATCTGTTCACTTGTTTGTCTGTAGATGTTGCAGAATCACCCAGCACTGAAAGGACTTTTCCCACCTGACATGTTCCAGCAATTGCAATGTCTTTCAGGAACATCATGAGCTTTGCCAGCTCCACAGGACTGAAGAGAGGGAGACATGAAAGGTCTCTCACTAGTAACAATTGTGCCATTTGCAAAACACAGCAGGATTTGTTTCAGGAGTAGAACAAATTTCACAACAAAACTGAAAGGCTTTGGAAGTGTCTCCTGCTTTCCTGAAATCTGTGGACAACTAAATTCACTGAAAATGAGGGAGATGGTGAAACTTCCACTGTTTTGGCAAGTTCTGGATGGTTTTGTATTTTATTTGATATACTCATTTTAACAAAGACTTAGAGATTGGCAGAAGCAGAATTCAGTTCTTATTTCTCCAAGCAGGACATTTGGTTTGGTCACCCTGGGATCCCCTCCAGCTCAAGTTTTAAAGTGAGATTCTAAAGATGAGAGTTTATATCCAGAAAAATGCAGAAAAGTTCCATATCTGAGTGATTTTTGGCACTGAAAAGAATAGTCACAGTAGCTATAAGATACCATCTGCATCTATTCTGGAAGGAATTTTACTGTTCTTTCTATTATAAGAGGTAGTTGAAGATACCTCACATATTTTATATTTCATTAAAGTTTTGAAATTCCAGACTTTGATAGTGAATATTACACTTCTCTCTGTAAGACTGATTCTTTATTTCTTTTTCTGATTTTAAGAGTTTTAGCTTCAAAATGTTGAACAACTGTGTAGAAAAACAATTAGGGAGGAATTTGTTTACCCTTCCTCTACTCTCACTCTTTTCCAAGGCTCTGGCCAATACTTTCTACCCCATTAAGTCTGAGGAAGGCAGCACCCTTTCTCCTTTGAATATCAAACTCTCACATTGCAGAAGGTGCCTATAGAGGTACACTATAACCACCATCTTAAAAGTACTGAATCAAGGAGGAGAAAAAAAATGCCCTTTGAAGAGCAGAAGCATCTTCCTCCCTTTGCTGTTCTGCAAGGCTGGGCAGATAGGAATGTGCTGGGAAAGTGCATGCTGGCTGCAGATGGTAAACACTGCCCATTCTGTGCTCAGGGAGCTTTTACTTGAAAGACCCCAGTGTCCAGCTTTAATTCTTCTCAGGCTGAAAAGACTTCTGCAAAATCTCGGCTAGAAAAGCAAACACGTTTAACTCTGCCTTCAGCTTCTGCTTGCTGATTATTTTCAATCAAAAATCTCAGCTGCTCAGCTTGAGTAAACCAACCTGCTCCTTTTTTTTGAAGTTAACGGAGTTACACAACTTTATACGGCCCAAAGCATCCAGCCCAAAGAGCGCTGCAACTTCCAAAGGCAGATGTTCCTCTCCCTCTCTTTGTGCTTGTTCTTGCAATTTTATTCCCTAGATAAAACTCACAGGGAAAAACACCTTTTGGTTTCGAAGGGAGGCAGTGACGCCTTATCTACAATTGTGCAAGCAGCTGTCAGGTCCGTTTCTGCAGGCATTTTATGTATCAGTAAAATGCAGTCGGCTGCGCAGTTTGAACGAAGCATTACACTCAGCTTTGATTGCATTTTCCCTGCTTCTACAAGGCCCCACCTGGAAATGAATACCATCCATCCCATGGGAATGACCCACTACCGGTTTGTGTGCTGTTTGCTAACTCTTATCTGCCTGGGACAGTCACTGGGCACGAACAAGATCCCCAGCCCAGGCTGAGCTCCCGTTCATGTTAGATGCCATATCCCTTATACAAAGAGGCAATGCGTGCCTCCAGTCTGCTCAATACTAGCCAGGGTATCTCCAGTTTGGGGCACCTCATCCTGAAAACAAGGTATGAGGCAAGAGTGATAGTTCAAAGCATTAAGTAAATGCTATTTGAAGCCCAGAAAAACTCACCTGCAAGAATGATTTGTGGTTACTCATTCTGGACAGAAAAGAACATAGTCCAGAAATGTAGGAAGGCCACCTAAAAAAGATGTAGCAAATCATCCATAGCCTCTGCCCGTGGGGGAGAAAATCTCTGTCCTTAAATTGCAGTGAAGATCAAGGTTGGAGTGTCAGGATAAGGAAGAAGAGAGGCAGAGCATGGGCTCTCATATGGAAGGCAACAAGTGTCCATCACTGATGGTCACTCCAACAGCAATGTAACCCACCACCTCATTCTTGAAGCCCACAGCTGCCACGTCCCAGCCTGGCTTTCTTGCACAGAACGTTCTGCTGCAGTGAGTGCTCTCACCAAGTCTCTAGTCAAACCAGATCAGTGTCACAGTGTTGGTGTTCTTCTTTGCTCTAAAGAGTGTTTTAGTTGAAGGGCATTAGGAGAAGGAGAGGTGCCACCATTCAGTCTGTTTGTCACTTTAGGTCTGGTCAGTGGTGCCAAGAATGAAATCTAGCAGTCCAGGAGAACAAGATTAATTTGTTAATGAATGACAAGGAAAGAGCCTGCTGAAAAAGGGCGCTGGAGGAGGCAGCATGCTGAAGTGGTCGTTAAGGAAAGACCTGTTCCATTGATGCATGAGATAAATGTAGAGATAGATGGATCCTGTGCAGAATCAGATGGTAAAGCATGTCGCAGAGACACAAAGTGCCTCCTAAAGAATCACTGTGATATATGTGGGGTTGGATTTTCAAAGTCACCTAAGGGTAATTTCTTGCGGGGGGGTTAATATAATGCATTGGTTTGTTTGAAAAAAAAAAAAACCAAAACAAAAAGCAATCCATTTTAAACAACCAGGAGAAGACAAACAGTCAGCTGTAACTGAAAAGCATTGAGAGCTATGTATCCATTTTGAAGAGGAGAGTGATTTCTCAGAGCTCAAAGCGACGGAGCACCCAGCCTCTATCATACTTCAGGGGAATGTCAGCACTTAATTCCCTTTAATTAAAATTGAAACACAATTCCATGTCAAGCCAGGCCTCTGAACAGAATAACATGTAAAAAGGTTTCCAGAGGGTGTTTAGAAGCATAACACAGGGCTATAATATCAGGTACATGGCAATTTACCATACAACTACGGTTGTATTATACAGCCGTTACCGACAGCATGACTGACATGATGTCCAATTACAAAGGGGTGAAATGACATCTCTTGCAGTTTAACAGCTACGCTGTTAAATATGGTCAGTCTGTGCCTTGGGGGAGTTATTAACATGGCAGAACTTAACGATAAAATAATTGATTGGCATTTCTTTAAGATGCGATAATATTCCCATAAATCTCCTTTAGGTAAGAGGAAAGTACCTGAGACATTAAAGGTGTATGTGTAGTGAGGGTGACTCTCAATGAATTATAAATGGCTCTAGGTGACTTCTTCTTATGGCTCTAATACTGCACAGTATTAACTTTTAAGGCATGCCTTCAGAACCCGGAAACTCTATGGACTCCTGTGGTTTATGACCTTATAACCTCAAGTCCTTCATCCTGGAGAAGGCAGCTTTTTTGTTCCATCTTGTGATTATAGGCACTGCTTCCCTCATGACATCAGACTCTCCAAACCAGCTCCTCTAGTGAATGTTAGTTTTACTGGGCTAGAATTGAACCACTTTAGACCATATTTCCTCAGACATAAAAAGTTATTTAGGGCTCTGGTGCTCCTATGTGATGTATGCACATTAGCTAATTAATGAATCTTGCTGAGTACCATATTAATTTCTTTTAATTTCCTATCCCTATTTGAGAGGTAGCATTTCCCTGAAAGTGGTGTGGTGCTCTAGGAAAAGATTTGCAGATTTAGACTTTCAAAGTCATCTTGGGGGCTTGGTTCTCAAGTTACAGAGCAAAATCCACGCATTGAGTACACACGTGCAAACACACACAGAGACTCTTGCCTTAACGAGACAGACATGCACTGTTTCTGCCACCAAAACAATCATTCTGGCCCAAAAGGACCTTTTAACGTAAGTAAGTGTCCTAGGAGCTTACCTCTTGTTCTCAAAGATGCTTAAAGACATATGCTAAAGAGGATTGAAGTGCTTCAGAGGAATTTTGATACCTAAATCCAATGTGGCATCACAGCCTCTCTGCTTAGCTCCTGCAGCTGGCTCCACAGACTCCTTTTTGCAGTTAGTAGAATCAAGGCTCCATTTCTTATTATGCCCAGAGGTACTTTGGTCCTCTCTAAAGACCAGCCCTGCTGTAAAGGTAGAAGCAAGGTTCTGCCCCAGCCAGGCCCTCCAAAAAATTTAGCCCAACAGGCTATCCAAGGGCACATCCACCCATGCTGGACATTCTTACCTGTGCCTCTGGTTGTCCTTCTTTCTCCTGGAGGGACTCTGAACCACCATGCTAGATGGCTCCTGGAGTTGTGTTCTGTGGACACTCCTGGAAGGTGGAGAAGGACAATCCAGCCTTTAACTCTAAAGGTGATGGTAAAGCTGGATGGTTCCCTCCGGATGAGGAAAACAGTAAGTCCTGTACCACATTTATAATATGAAGTGACAGAAGCCATACAGACTGATTTATCAGTTCATTCTTCATAAATCCCAGCCTCCAATCTGCCATTCAGAATTTAAGGCCATGCTCAGAACTACTTTCACCCCAAAAGAGCCCATTTCTGAGAGACCACAGGGCTATGGTACAGCCTTACCTCTCCCTGAATCTGCACCTGATGCAGAGGTTTTGATACCTTTCACACCTTTGTGCATGGGACAGGGACATGCATCCAAATATAATTATTCCAAAGGATCACATCGTTTTAATCATAAGGACTTCTGGAAATAGGCTTGGAAAAGGCCATGACTCCAGACAGTTTGGGAGCCATTACCTCACCTAAGGTCTAGATGCTACCAACTGGACATTGCTGCCCCTGTGAAATCAGATGCTTTATCTTAGCACTGATTTGTGGCCACCCCAAGGCCTTTGACATCAAGCAGGACCTGAGTGATGCATCATCTACACAGCACCCTGTCTCCTCTCAGGGGTGACCACAGCTGTGCCCCAAATCAATCACCACCTAGTGCTTTCATTTCCCTCTGGCATGATCTTCTTCACAGGCACAATCATGGGGCAGGTTGCCCACCTCATCACCATCCTCTTCCCAGGATGTTGCTCTCCCAGGATGGCTGTAATTTTTCTCTGCAGGTAAACACTGACCACAGCCATTTTGATTTTTGCATGAATTTTGCAATCAATGTTCCACCTTGGTGCTGTTGTGTCTCCTCCTTCCGAGCGAGCCCATGCTGCTTCCCAAGATCTAATAATGCCCCTTCGTCCTTCTCATTTGGACTGTGCCAGAAGTGGTGACAGGGTTGACATTCCTTGGCTGAGCTTCTCAGGAATTTTTTTTTCCTCCTTTTCTTTTTTAGAGTATTTCTCTGCAGTTCCAATCAGCTGTTTATTTTTAAAGGTTGTCGAACTCATTTAAGTTAGCAAGAAATCTCCCCAGGCTGAACAGGCTGGGGGAGGGCAATGCTCCCTCTCATCTACACTGGGATGCTTTTTTATTGTCCTTAGCTCAAAAATGCTGGAAAAAAAAATATTAAGAAAACAAAATGTGCCACAAATTCAGAACTTTCTTGCTTGTGGTCTGGGCTTAATTTTGGGCTGATGGTGTTCTTGCAAGGGTAGACATGACTCCTCTCTGCTGATATGGGCTAGGACAGTATTTGCATTATGCTGGAGCCAGTGAAATGGTGTATACATCCTATATAAAGCAACAGATTTGGAGTGTTTTGTTGGTTTGGGGGGGGGGGTTGGTTGTTTCTTTGGTGGTTGGTTTTTTTTTTTGGTTGGTGTGTTTGTGTTTTTTTTTTTTGG
>JANHFX010015385.1:60329-86722 GCA_027560015.1 Chloroceryle amazona | reverse complement strand
GGTTGTTTGTTTCTTTGGTGGTTGGTTTTTTTTTTTGGTTGGTTGGTTTGTGTTTTTTTTTGTTGGTGGTGGTGGTGGTTTTTTTGGTTTGTGTTGTTGTTGTTGTTTTTTCCAGTTTCCTAGGAAAAAGAAATAGTTCTGGGCATGCAAATTGTTCCATTTTACTTAGGACATCTGGGTCCATGGAGGAGATTCTTGTTCAATTGGACTGGCATTGTGTGTTGGACTAAATGATCTTTAAGGTCCCTCCCTTCAAACCCAAACCATTCTATGTTCCTGTGATTCTAAGATTACATTTTGAACTGAAAAATTGCATCATATCACACGAGAAGCACAGACCTGAAAAGCACCATATTGCTTGAAAGCCCAGGGCCAGGCTAGGGAAAGGGATCTTTAACCCATATATTCTCATGAAGTTCCTTCAACAGAAATTTGCAAAACATTTTAGTTGAGCAGATTTTGCTTTTTATGGGAAGGGTGTAAAATAAATCCACTGCCTTAGAAAGATCATCTAAGTCCACTGTTAACCTTCCTGCTCCTGTGGCAGCAGGTATGGGACACAAATGAACACTGCTTGACCTTGGTGCTGCTGCACAGCACTGGGGAGATGGACCATATTTTCACACTGTTTTTCCAAATCAAGCAAGTCAGTGGTATCAGACACAATCCACTTCAATTGCCTCTCTCCAGAGGCGCTGACCTTGTAGTTATTGTGAAATTTAGGGACAAATTTTTTTTTTCAATATTTTTTTCACCATTTTCTCCACTGCAATGACTGACATAGAACATCCCCCGAAAACAGAGTAAGTCTCTTTGCTAACAGGAAAACTGAACTAGTGCAAACCTGAAAAAATCAGAAGTATATCAAAATATTTTTTCTAACTGAATTTTCCCTTTTCCAGCAGTTTTGTTAGAGGATGGTAGAGATGTGTGTGCATTGCAATATAAGAGCAACATGTTCCCTACTGAAATTGCACATACACACACAGACACACACACAGCTCTGGGTTTACGTACATCAGGGAGGGGGAGAACACAAATCAAACCCAAACACTATTTTTATTTTTTTTTTGCATCGAGCTGTCTGGGTTGTCAGTTAAGGAAATTAGCCCATCTATCACACGTCTCTAATTTCCCATCACTTTCCCTCAAACCTGTGGGCTTTTAAAGGAACTTCTTCATTTTTCCCTCATTATTGTGTTTCTTTTTCACTTCCTCCAGTTCTTAAGCAGAAAAATCCCAGAGGATTTACATATCTATAAGAGAAACTTTTGAGCTTTTCTATGTCTTGCATGAACTTACAAAGAAGTAACAGGGAACATGCCCAAACTATGTGCCGCGGAAATAGGTAAAGAGGGACGAGCCCTTGTGTTTGGGCTGAGGAGAGGAAGGGATAAGGATGTGAGCTCAGCCTGATGTTGATGCCTCCATGGTATTAGTGGTGTCTGAGAATGTGTTGCAGGGTGTCTGAGCAACACCCTGGGTGCATGTTTGCTCTGTCTGGGGTATTTGATAGTCTCAGCTCCTGTACACATGTTTGTTTTTGTCTTGTGGTGTTCATGAGGGGCTGTATTTGTGTTGGGTTGTAGGTGCGCGTGTGCCCCTGGGTCTATATAAATTGTCACCTTTCTCATAACAGATCCCCATCCAAACCACCTGCAGGTGTACGGTCCCTTACCCCCCTTTTGTGCTTTTCTGCACATTTTCAGTTTCTGCCTTTATTTGATGTTGTGGCTCCCCTGAAAATCCTTTAAGTTTCTAAATTTATGAAAATGGCAGAGTAGAAAAGAAAGCTGGAACAGCTGGGGATGCCTTGGGGACGGCACTTCCTGGCCCTGAAGATTACTGCGCTATCGCGTTGCACTTAATTGTTGCAGTGTTTAGCAAATTACATTAATTAAAGTGGCACATCTGGCCCTTTTATCAGAGACTGTGCAGTTCTGGTTTTGATCCTGCAGTGACAGACTCTGACAGTATCAGCACCCCTGGGTAAACATTCATTACACCAGGGGAAGGCTTTTTTTATTCTGTGGGAAGCCTAAAACCAGGTCCAATGGAAGCATACAAACCTCATTGAGAAGCCTCCAGTCAGCCCTGGAAAAGAAAACCCAGTCATTAGCAAAGTTCAATCACCATGGCTCTACTGATGGCAACAGCTACCTTGGCTGGGCTTTCCCAATGAAATCAGTTTCCCCCCATGTTCTAGGTTTGCCCCCCCAAAGTAACTCAATCAAATGATCAGACAAAACCAAAGCTCTACTGGGGACCCACCTTCCTTTTCCTGTGCAAGCACCTGCAGCCTGTGCTGCAGCCCCTGTCATTGCATAGAGTAGCTCACAAGCAAATACATTGCTGATTTTTACCTACCTAACCCTCCCAGCTTCCTAGAGTCAAGGAAGGGAGCTGAAACTCTCAAAAAAGATAAAAGAATAATGCACTCTACAATAGGTATCATTTCCAGCTCTGAAGCTACTCACAGGTTTTAGAGGAAAAAAATGCCAAACTTTCAGCAGAGGTCCTTGGTCCCTGTGCTCTCAAATCACTGCATATTCACTCCCTTGTTTCATACCAGGTATTTTTAAGAATGCATCACCCTAATTGTACAGGTAAAGGATACTTTGCCCCCTACATCAGGAGCTATTCTTCAAATGATGGCCCATGAATGGAGCCAAATTACCTAATGGAGCCAATTATTTTAACAGGTAATGACATTAGGTAGTTTTTCTATAACCAGAAACTTCATCTGCCATTTCCTTTAGCAGCATTTATATCCCAGTGCATTGGGCATGGCATTAAAGACCTCATGAGTTAGAGAGAGGTTGAGTTTAACAAAAGGAGGAAGAAACAGAAGAGAGAGAAAAATTAAATAGCAGGACTCTACCCAACATACAATGTCAAAAATTACTCTCGTGTTTGACCTTTAGACAAATAAGGGGATTAAGGAGAAGGCAAACTCACACACAAACTCGTGTAATACAAACAATCACATCTGTGTGACAGATTAAAATTTTTAACTGCCTAGTTAGAGATGAGTGTATTTAGGGGGCCTCCAGAAGACAGCTTCTGAAAGCCTGCAATTTGTGCACTAATAGAGTCAGCCCTCTCAAGGTCTGCATCATGGCCTGATGCTTGGCTTAGCCCCCTGCATCCGCCAGCTTCACTCTAATAGGAGAGAAATGACCCAAGTGCTATTTGTGATGGCCTCAAAATTGAGATAATGACATGATGTCTACAACAATTAGTCCACCTACCTAATCCCACACTACCAGGGCAATTCTTCCTTTGGGATGGCTGCCTGTGTGCCCCATGGGGGTCTTTTTGAGGGGGCAAGGTGCCAGGAGACTGCCAGCAGCCAGACTGGTCTCTGTTTTGCCCAACAAGTTGGGAAGCCAAAGCACTGAATTATGGCAGCTGCATGAACTGTTGGCATGGATGCTAGTTTAGAATATATCACATTAATAGTGCAGGTAAGTGATGTTTTGCACCCTGCATCAAAGGCTGTCCTTAAAATAATGAGCTGTAAATGAAGACAAAATTCTTCTTGGAGCCAGTCAGATATGTGCCCCTCCTTATCTTGACTGAGATCCTGGAATGTCAGCCTGAGCTTTGCTCCTTTGTGAAGCCCTTTCTTTGAGCCCAGCTTGTAGGCTCTGAATGCTCACTGACACCTCAGCATCCCTACCCAATCCATGTGAAGTTAGCGCTGATTTATGGGTGCAGAGAGGGTTGTTTCCTCATTGAATTACGCCTCATTGAATTACGCCTGCAGTTAGCAGTGCCTTCCAAGGAGCCTGGTCCCAGGTCAGAGCAGATTCAGCCGAAAGGCAGCAGCAGAGGCAGGCACTCAGCCTGGCCCCATCCCCACTGCACACTGGTTTCTGTCAGCATCCTGGCCCTCAACCCACCTTACGCACGTGTTTATTTTCCAAACACTTGGGGAGGGATGCTCATCTCACACAGAGTGATGGGTGGTCCCTGCAGGCAGCAGAACTAGCCCCCGATTCACACCACTGCCAGTAAGCCCTTAGCTAAATAACCAAGAGAGGAGGGAGGAGGGAAGGGTGAACTTAAACACAGGAGTCTAAGAAAGAGTCCACTTGTAAATTCACCCACAGCCAAGCTCCCATTAGAGGCACAGGCACAGATACAGTTGCACAAGGCTGTAGCAGATTTGCAGTTGTATGGGGTAAGTGTTTGCTTCCCTCTCTGTATAATGACCGTTAACTGATATCATTACGGGGCTCCACTTGGCACATCCGTTCACTTGGCAGCTCTGGCTGAGGCTCTGGGCTTTCCAGTCTTTAGAAAGCTTTGCAACACTTCTTCTCGAGCACACGCTCTGCAGCTAAACGAGTAATTATCCAGGAGCTTTAATCAACCTTCATGAATTTGCCACTAAATTTGTAGCAAACTCTGAAGACCCTCTGAAGCTTGAAAGCATGCTGGCGTTTTGTGCAGGGAAGGCCTTCAATTGCCTTGTTGGTCTGAACAGAAACTTTCTGCCTCCCACAACTGCTCTCGCCTTGCAGTATTTAAATGAATGGGTGCTTGGGAGCACAGCACAGGAGTCCCAGAAGAACTGTGTCAGGGAACAGCTCAACATCTGCCCTAGTGTGGAACATTTTATTTATGGTCCCCTTGGTTGAAGAAAAGAATCTGCATTCAGGAGGTGGTAAAAAAAAAAAAGTGTTTCCTAACAAAAACAACCAAGGAGTTTGACTTCTACCTGCAGTCATAGTAAAAAATGCATAGTTGTAGAAGAAGATTGAAATGTGCCAGAACTGACAAACCCGCATGGGGATAACCTCCCTTCATGGCATGTTAAGCCAGCCTGGTGCCCTTCCAGATCACCTCCCTTTTCTACTTTCCTCAACGTGCTGCTCAGAAACATGTAACACACATGACCACTGTCACAGTGTGCTGAAGAGCAGTTTGTTACCTGAAACAAGAGGCTTTGCCATGAAGACCCTGGCCACATTCACAGTGATGGTGGAGAGAGCTCAGAGACCTGAATCTGACCTGGTCACACCTCAGGCAGCTGCTGGTCCAGGAAGAGCAGGAGGTGGTGGGCTCTTCCTGGAGGACAGGATGGGAGGACAGGTTCTGTTGTCTCCCTGCCCCTCTGGGGCATCCATTTATTATACAACATTATTCCAAAACAGAAATTGCAGAGCTAATCATTTCTGCTGTCTCACTGAATATGTAGAGACATTTTCTGATACAACATCAGGAGCGGGAATTTTGTTCACAATTTTTGTTCCTTCTGAAAATGCTGGTTTAGGTCCCTCATTAAGTCTTAATTTCATTTTCCTCTCTCGTCAGCATTAATTCATTTGCTAGCTGGAATGACACAGGTATGTGAGCACCTCCTATCATCATAGTGCACCTTCCATGCTTCATACTTCCAGAGAGAAAGGAGTCAGCGACAGAAACTGGGTCCTTTCTGTCCAGCCCCGATTCCAAACCATGCATTTCCAAACCAGAATCTCTCCTGCATAACTGCCCAGATTCCAAGTTATGACTGGGACTGATGGTCTGGAGATAGATGGACTCACAGACTAGATTCATCAGTCTATGCTCAGCTGACTGAAGAGCACACATCCAGAAGGTGGGATCACCTGATATCACGCTGGCAGAACAAGGGTGATAAAATGCCAAGTTACTTCAACTTTTAATCTAATAATATGTAGCTGATTATAATTTAACTTCCAGGATTATGAAGATCTTGTTTGAAAGAAAAGAATCCATCAGATCACTTGACCATTTGTCCCAATGGTTAATTTTCCTCATCCTTAAAATGTTATGCCTTATTTCTCATTTGAATAGCTCTAATTTTAATGAGGCTCTTTTAGTTTTAATTTAGTAAAATTAGTGTCCTCTGGTGTTCAGTGTCTTGTCTTTGATCTGGTACATATAGCACTATACTTCCTTTGCTTAACTAAACATAAAGATTTTAAAATCTCTCACAATAAGTATTCAATAATGTCTGTATTCACTGTCAATACACAGATCAATAGACCACCAATGGAAAGAACAACAGATGGAGTGACAGAGGCACAGCTAGACCAGTAAATGAAGGGAGATGAAGTCAAAAGTAGAGAAACAAACCATGTGAGTAATAGATCAATTGACAAAATCCCCCCTTCCCAGGTTGTTATGAGTCCTTCACATTAGTGAACAGTTTTTCTTACCTGAAAACTGTGAGTCAGTTTATGTAATCCACTACTCTCCATGAAGCCATCTGCCTCCTGAATTCACCTGGAAATTGAGTCCACTCACTGTTCAAATGGGAAGCAGGCTCTCTTTTCACCCCCTAGATGCCTGGCACCATGACTACTATATTTAGCAGTCACTTCATCCCATCACTCACCAAAAGTGCTCTACATCCAACACATTGAGCTTTGCATCACAAACTTGCCAACTGGCAGGAGCAAAAACAACTTTTTCTTCTTTTTTTTTTTTTTTCTTTCTTTCTTTTTTTTTTTTTTTTTTGTCCTTAGTAGACTCTGGCCCCCGGCCAGCCAGTGCCTTCATCTATTGTAATGAATTTGTGTCATTAATATGTTGGATATGCACAGCAATTGCAAAGTAGTACATTAGTACAAAAGCTATTGCTCTGGATGCCAGCGTTTTATTGCCACAGCTGATTTACAGGCTGATAAGCAACTTTGCCGTTGTCCTTGAGGATGGGAAAAGGACAGGTAGCATGGCAGAAGCAAGGCAGGCACAGCACTGTGGCAGCCAAGCGAAAGCGTGAGGTTTCCCAGGCCTCTCACAGCTGGGGGTTGGACTTGACAATTTCATCTTTTCTCTTGAAAATGTCTTTGCCTGAGTGTGAGCGCTCAGCCATCCCAGAGAAACACTGAAGACAAAGCCGGTGTGAAAATCTCAGGCACTTGGAAAGGAGATTAAATACCATTACAATACTGTAGGTTTGGGAGCTTCTATGTGACTAGCTCATAATAGACCCATGTCATCACTTTATTGCAAAGATACGATAAAGACAGGCATTATATGGTGTTAACATTTAACAGCCATAACTTAACTTTCAAAAGACTTTACAGGCCAAGTCACAGTGAATTGTTTCTTTCCGTGCATTTAATCCTTGGCTCGCATGCTACAGAGCAAGGGTATTTGCAGAAAAGATAGAGAGCTAAGCAGACAGACCAACAGACCTGTCTGTGAGCTCCAGAGGGTAATCCCTTGAAATGCAACCTTAAAAAAAGTGCTTAAAAGAAAAGCATGAAACAGGACCAGTGCAGACAACATATTTGACTGTCAAAAAGAAACACCAAGCATCCCCTCTCCTGGGACTGATCCTGGGGCAAGAGGAGTCAGTTGTGAGCCCCTGTACGTGGTGCTTTTGGCAGCCTTGGAGGGGCAGGTTCAGGTGTGAAGGCTGAGCCACAAAGAGCATCAAAGAGCCTTGGGCAAGGTCAGAGCATCAATTCAGACTCATTTTAGGCACCAGCATACCGTGTCTGTGCATCGGGATGCTCCATATCCCAGCAATCCCCACCAGCATAATGCCCTGCTTGAGGTACAGAGCTCATCCCAGAACTGAGACACCCACACCAAGAGCCTGAATTTGCAGACTGATCTGTTAGTTGGATGCTTTCTCAGGAAGTAGTTTCCCTGTGGTACTCACTGCTCTGGGGTACGACCAAAAGCACTATGCGACAAAATCAGATGGTCCCTTTACAGGAGTAACTTGAGCACCCCGAGTAATAAGAGAAGGATGACTCAGAAGATGACCTCTTTGGAAAGGGTCCTGGATCCTCTTGCTTTAGACTGTGAATCAGAATATCACTCCTTGGGGAGGAAGGAGGAAAATTCCCTGTGAATGGAGCAGGGGAGGGAGAAATTTATTGTTGTAACCACCCGGTCCTGCCTCTTCTTCCTCTGGAGCAGCTGCTGCAGGGCATGACTGGGATGAGTTGTTGATCTGGGGGAGCCCTGAGCTCTTCCATCTGGCCACCTGGAAGGTGGGAGAGATGATTCCTCCATATTTCACAAGCTCTGAGAAAATGGAGTGGGCAGTCCAGGGACCTCCAGACTGTCACTCCTCATCTTAATTAGGACTGTCAGCTTGTCTTGCATTTTAGGTAATTAGTTATGCTGTTCATAGCTGCATTTCTGGTTGACACCAGTGGCTGCTGATGGTACGGGGTATCGATTTCACCAGCTCCCCACCCACCTTTCTGGTTGTTTGTGCCTCTAGTCAAGACTCACACAACAGGAAGCTTTTGTTGAGTGCTCAGGAAAATAATCAACAGTGTTATCTGAGAGCCATATCAAGTAGTTTTGGGCCAGAAATGGACTCAGCTGCTGAAAAACTATTAGCAGCAGCTCAGATTTCCTGTGTACCTGCAGGTTAGGGGGCAAGCACTTTAATATTGCCCACAGCTTGTGGTTAATTACTGCTTGTAGAGTTACCGTCTGCAGTTATGCTTCACAAAATGCCCATAAAGACAAAATGAAATGCTTGCCGATTTTGGATGGATGCCACCTGGTTCCTTAGCCCTTCCTCCCTCATTGGGTGCCAAAAAACCTGCAAAGACAAAGCAGAATTGGTGTAGTGTAGAGCTTAGTGCAAGCAGCAGTGTCCTGGAGCTGTCGTGCTAATGGGGGGACCCTGGCCCCACCGTGCAGCGAAGCCATTCAAATATGTGACCCAGTAACATGCCATAACTCAACATGGCTATTGCATGTGTCCTTGTTTGCTCTGCAGGATAGCCACTGGCTTTGACAGTGACACAGTACACCTGGATCTACTTGCTGAATGAAATCCAGAGTCAGTGCAGCAGGAAACAGAACATTTTAGCCATGAATATTTTCCCCTCTTAAGGGCTACAGTGCAAGATGCTCCTCAGGCTGGTCCATACTGTCAGCAAGCCTGAACCAACATATGAAACGAGCAAAGGTGTGAGCTAATGGGGACTGTGAGGTGGGCTGTGCAGGCATCTGGGGGCTCTTCAGCCTGGGAAGGACATGGCTAGTGAGAAGTACATGAAGTTCAACAGCTGTTTGCTGCCTCCTCTGATCACAAAATCTGTGGGCAACATCAAATAATATGATTCAGTGATGGGTTCAGAGCAAAAGAAGAGGAAAAAGCAACAAGGAAGAGGGAAGTTGGTAAGAACAGGAAGAAACAGGCTGGTGGCAGCTATCTGTAGCCTCTCTGTGCTTGTCTTAATTGCTGTTTTTCCTGGGCCACTGCAGGAGCAGTGAGGTTTTGGGAAGCCCTGAGGGTGGGAGGGTTGATTTTGGTGAAGGTGGCCAGACTAATTTCTGTGTATACATCCCTGAGATCCACTCAGGACTGTGATGTCAGGGCCCCAGGATCACAGTCATGACTGGGAAAGTCTAAAAAGCTCTGGACGTGTAATGTGTAAGGAAAAGCTCGAAGGAACTGTAAGGGGAGTAGCCAGCCCCAGTATTTGGCCCCCAGCCATGTCTGCAGCCCCAGCTGCTGGGACAGGTAATGGGCTGAGGACCATGACCTGGGCTGGACATTCACTGCCAGCCTCTCCCAAAGACTGTGACCCAAAGGCTGACAACAACTAATGTGGAGATTTATGTCTTGTTAATAACAGAATTGAGCAATCAGTGTAATGAAATCCATGCTCTGCATTAATGAGTGGCCAAGGCAGTGGGGTCCGAGCTTTGACTTCTCCCAGGGTGGGAAAATGGGTGGTGTCTGTCTGAATTCAGTTGCTCCCTGCAGAAAATGTGGCCATGCCCAGTCCAGGTAGGATCCAGTGTCCAGCTGACTTTCAGGTTTCCAACTGGTCCAGACCCAGGTTGATGGTTTTGAACTGGCATATGGCAGTATGGGAATGGTGAGATGTTCATACCTCAGTGGGGTTTTGTCCCTCAAATGCTGAGTATTGCATCATGTCATGGAGAACCCCAATATTTTTTCGTCTTTGGTACAAGTTTCAGGTTTACATCACTGCTAGGTCCAGACTGGACATTTCTGATTATTTCTTGCCCATGAATTTCTGTCTTCTTTTTATCAAGGATCAAAGGAAAAAGGTGGCATGAAGAGCATATAGGTATGCCTACACCTTCCCCCGGCCATCCAAATTGTTACACAGAATCACAGAACAGTAGGGGTTGGAAGGCGCCTCTGGAGATCATCTCATCCAACCCCCTGCTCCAGCAGGGTCACCCAGAGCAGGGGGTCCACCGTTGCATTGTCCATGTGGGTTTGGAATCTCTCCAGAGAAGGAGACTCCACAGCCTCTCTGGGCAACCTGGGACAGGCTCTGCCACCCTCACAGCAAGAAAGTTATTCATCCTGTTCAGATGAACCTCCGGGGTTCCAGTTTGTGCCTGTTACCCCTTGTCCTTTCACTGGGCACCACTGACAAAAGTCTGGCCCCATCCTCCTGATCCCCATCCTTCAGATATTGATCAGCATAGATCAGATCCCCACTCAGTCTTCTCTTCTCCAGGTTAAACAACCCCAGGTCTCTCAGTCTTTCCTCAAAACAGAGATGCTATTTCTATATATATTCAGAAAGGTTTTTGCATGAAAAGACATGCAGGAGAAAGACACTAAAGTGACCCAAATTTCCTAGTCACTGTCACATGCTACAATTTTTTAGTTCTGACATTGTGATTTAGACACAGCTAAAATTAGGCTATGGGTCTGTGAGTCACTTGATTTTTGCTTCAGAAGGATGGTATGACTTACGCAAAGATGTCATGCTATAGCCTACTATAACCCAGATATGCAGCTGCAGAAGTATCTAAAATCAGCTGTGCAGCTCCATCTCTTACTGGAATATGGCCACACTATAAAACCCTTATTCAAGGTACCATCTTGCTTTCCAGAAAGACCCTGGGCCTGGGAAACAGAATCTGGGGAGGCCAATGGCATCCTGGGGTGCATCAAGAAGAGTGTGGCCAGAAGATCGAGGGAGGTTCTTCTGCCCCTCTACTCCATCTGGAGTATTGTGTCCAGTTCTGGGCTCCCCAGTTCAAGAAGGCCGTGGAACTGCTGGAGAAGGTACAGCAAAGGGCTACAAAGATGATTAGGGGACTAGAAGATGTCTCTTATGAGGAAAGGCTGAGGGATTTGGGTCTTTTTAGTCTGGAGAAGAGAAGGCTGAGAGGGGATCTTATCAATGCTTATAAACACCTAAAGGGTGGGTGTCAGGTGAATGGGAACAGTCTTTTTTCAGTGGTGCTCAGTGACAGGACAAGTGGCAGTGGACACAAACTCGAACATAGGAAGTTACATCTAAATATGAGGACAAATATCTTTACTTTGAGGGTGTCAGAGCACTGGAACAGACTGTCCAGATTGGTGGTGGAATATAAGTCTCTGGAGACATTCAAAACCCGCCTGGGTGTGTTCCTGTGCAACTTGCCTTGGCAAGGGCACTGGACTCGATGATCTCCAGAGTTCCCTTCCAACCCCTATCATTCTGTGATTCAGTGATTTAAAGTGTGAGACTAAACTCACATGTTTGGAAAATGTCAAATTTAAAAATTATCTATTTACTTTTTTAAAAAAGAATGCCTATTTTAAATTGTTAGGGAAACCACAGAGCAGAATCAGCTACACTGCCAGGCATTGCTAAGGTTCTGTTCTCAATTATTTAAAAACATCTTCCAGAAGAAATAGATAAATTAAAAAAAAAAAAAAAAGAAAAGTGGCTATGCTTTAACTTTTGTGGGAAAAAAACAATTCTGGGGAACAAGCAGAGCCAGCACTGGTGCTCCCAAGTGACTCATCAGTGTCCAACCACCCCTGCCCCCTCGGTCCAACTGCCTGCACAGAGCCCTGCGCATCACTTTGTCAAATGGCCTTTATCCCCTTCCCTGTCAGGGGAGGAAACGGGAGGAAAAACGTGCAGGGAGCTCTAGGGCCGAAGCTTTGCAACGGAGTGGCCAAGAGGGAAACTCCCAGGTGTGAATTTGTTTGCCACATGTTTTTTCCCCAACAGAAAGAGGAGGTGAAGGATGAGCAGTCACATGGTGACAGGCAGCTGCCAGCCTGTCTGCCACCAGAAAATGAAGATCTCCAAACAGCCCTGTAGAAACCTATCTGTAAAACATCAGTGGTTAACTCGTGCTGGGGGACCTGGCTGAGGTTAATCTGTTGCCATTAAGGATTTATTAAGTCGAGGCCTGGCATGCCTGGGGAGGGGCAATCGCACGCATCCAGCAGCGCCGGGATGAGGAGTACGGTCCAAAAGCTGCACACCCCATCGCCTGCACACCCCTCGCTGCCGAAACAGGAAACATCCCATCAGCGTTTCAGTATTTATTTCTCTTTAACCTCCCACCCCTGCTAACCACCCCTGCACTGGAGGTGCAATTAAGCCAGGATCCCAAGGGAGCTGGGGGAGAGGGGAAGGAGGCAGGGGGGCACTGGAAGCAGAAAGCTTCACCCCCTGTGTCATTAGGATAAATTGTGTTTGTGCAAGTTATATTTTACGGCAGGCGTGTCAATTAGTGTGTGAAATTTAATAACCCAATTGAGCTTCCCTCGCTCAAAGCTAAATTGAAATCTGTTGCCTGTTCGGGAGAGGCAAGGGGGCTGTCACGGGTGGAAGGCTGAGCTGGTGGGTCGGGTAGGGGCGTTTTGCGTTGATTAAAAAAACAGGGCAGGGTTTTGTCATCCTTGGCCAGGCAATAAACACCAGCTTTGCTTGAAGAGAGCAGCTGCTTTGATTTTTTAAAGTTTTTGTTTTTAAAGGTGGTGACTTTTTTGTATAGAAATTGCTTGGGAGGGAGAAAGGGAATATTATTCATTTGATTACATTCAGTTATGTTTCTAGTAGGGGGTGAACTTCACCACTAATGACTGCAGCACTGAGGGCAGCTGTAGAACAATTCCAGTTTTGAACACCTGTAGCCTGCAGCCTCACCATGAGGAGCAGGAGGAGGAGGAGGTGATGCACCTCACCAGAACCCACTCCCATGTCAAGGCTAGACGTGCAATGGCTGCCTGCCCAAATCCCACCAGAGCACAAGCACCAAAGCTGAAAGACTCAGGGTTTAGGCCAGTAGGACCAGCATTGAGAGCATGAGGGGATTAGACTTCTCCTGATAATCAGAACTGCCTGGATATGAGATAGCAACAGATTGTTTTTCTGATCTGCTGTTACATAGAGCTGTACGTCCCACCCCCCCATCTGCCTTTTGTTCCCTCTCAGGAAGCAGTGCCTGGCAGGATCTTCTCCTGAGGCCATTTGAGTGAGAAACTGTCATCCTTCCTGGAGCATTTACTCCATTACACAACTGTAAGACTTTGGGCCACAAAGCAGACTGTACAGATTTACCGATCTGGACACACAGGCTAACACCCAAGTTCAGGACTGTGATAGCCAGGTCACACCAACTGTTATCCAGAGCTGCCAGATCCAGTACAGTATGGAAAGAAGAGATGACAGTTTGGACCACTTGCTGTTGAGGCTTATTTTAGATACTCCCTGTTTATGCAGGGAGAGAGACTAGATCTTCTATACAAGAAGCTATCTGAATCATACACTGCTGACATAACCAGGGGGCTATGACAGGGAGTTTAGGCTTCTAGAGATGCTTTGTACATCATTTTGATATCAGTCTCTTTATCCATCACAGGGACAGCAAATGTACAACCCTGGTGCTGAAGAGAGCAGCCTCATTTTGTACAGCTCACAGCTCTTCCCTGTTCCTCCCACCCTACATTACTCCTGCCCTTACAGTAACATGTGGGTTGCTGCACTTCTCCTCTCTGTATCTCAGAGGACAACATCTAGCTGTGATACAGTCGCTCTCCAGTCCCATGCCCAGACAGGTTTTCTGAGGTCTCTTCCCTTCTCACTGGCAGGTAGTCTCCAGCCGGGCTGCACTTCAAACCTCTCCTGAGCTGCTGGTCTCACAGTTCTCTAAAGAAACCCATTATCCAGGAGACAAATGTCTCAGACTGCTTGCCTCTCCTGGGAAAAAGCCACACAAAGGAGAGTTTTGTGGTAACATCTTTTCACCAAACCCTGCTGAAACTACAGGCAGTCAAGCAGCAAAGCAATATTTATGGAATTGCTTTCACGGACACTGCACACATGGTGATCTGTTTGTAAATCAGGCCGTATCATTTCCTGAAATATATGTGCAATGCTCTGGATCTGTAATGAAATAAAGATGGAATTAGCTTAAGCTTTTTAATGCTTAGGAAAACAGCATCACCTTGGTTTGAAGGGAACTCTTAAATAAGATTGAGTTACCACGCTGAGCAACCCACTGCAAAGATACAATCTAAGAAGGGAACATGACCCTGCCAGGATTTCCTCTGTAGTGTGTTTGCATTGTATCAGCATCTAATCTGGAGCACATATCTACATTTCTCTGTGTCCCATTCCGACAAAAAAGAAAAAAAAAAAAGGCAAGCTGAGTAGCTTCATTGAATGCTAAGAAAGAAATGAAAGAAGAAATTTGCTACAGGAAGGATATTTTAAGGTCTGCATGGCCCAGAGTGCATTTTTAAAGTATCTGAAATGTTAGAGGTCTCCCATGTCCTCCAAATATGTTAAAAAGAAAGATAAAATGTTCCACAGCAAAGGCCTCTAGGAAGGTTTGCAATGGGAAAAAAGATTAAACGTAAGATTTGGGATGCCAATGACCCGTACATGTTTTTCAGTGAACAGCAGAAATACTACGAAAGAATTCAGTCGCCTTTATGTAACCTGCCACTAGCAATGCCTGAGATATCCTGAGATACCAAATCCATTCTGGGTCTTCTTAACTACACAACTACTTATTCCTGGTTCCTTATCTTTAGACTAACAAGACTTGATTTTCAGAGGAAGGGGATGAAATATTCTAACAGGATATTCTCTGGTGAGAATTTCACAGGAGATGCAGAGAAGATGCCCGCAGCCCGAGGTGAGGTCCCAGTTCGATGCTCGCTGCAAACAATACAAATATGTTTTAAGACACCTAAAATCAGCAAAAGCATTAAGCAGCATGGTCATTAGTGCAAATAACTCATTGCATTGTCCACTTCCCAAATCTTGGATAAAATTGTCCTCTGCCCTTCCAGCAGATAAAAGATAAAATTAAACACCTGAAACCCATGAATTTGAAAAATAATGCAAGTTGATTTGATTTCTGTGGGCACAGGGAGGGAAGGTGTTTAAGTCCTTCACTAGAAAACCCTAGGCTTGACTCTACCCTAAGCTACCGCAAGGCAGACTCTGTTACCCAGTGATCCAAACAGGCATGAGGACCTGGAGGACTTCTAACACTGCTAGCTGGGCCACCTTTCATCTCCATTTAGGAGTCACAGTTTTCCATTTAGAGATCCTTCGGGCCCCTGACTGGAAAAATACCGTCTAGCACTGTGGGAAGAGCAGTCTACTCTGCAGAGAAATATGTTGACAAAAAATACTGCTTTCAAAAGAAACATTAGGTTTGTTTTCAAGACAGAAGGAAACCTGGAAATTTTTCAAGGGTGGGAAAAAAATCTTCATTTCATAGTATTTGAAAATAACTCCCAGGAGTCAAGGAAAATGACAATAAAAATGAGAAATGTTGAAACATTGAAAGTGGGAAGAAATGGAGAAGGCTGCATGATCATCTCAGGGCCTGGGTGCAAGGCAGGGAGAGGTCAGCATGCAGCCTTGCAAGAGGTGCAGCAATTACCTGTTGGAAAATGAGGGGGCTCCTTGAATTTGTAGGGTGTTTCACTGAGAGCTCTCCAGTTTGGAGAAGCACTGAACTTCCCCTGAACCCCTGCCTCGAGGTGAAACCATCTCTCACAGCCCCAAAAGCACAGACTCCTGAGATATGCTGTCTCCTTCTCCCCTTCTCCTCTCCATCCCTCTTAATATCACTGTTCTCAAGTTGCCTGATATGCCGTTTATGACAGAAATAACCTGCCTTGGCACTGACACTTGAATTTCACTTAAGTTCATCGCATTATTAATGACAAGATCAATATTACCAAAGCCGCAATAAGAGCTCTTACCATTCATCCTCCCCCTGCCCCTCCCTTTCCCAGGCACCACGCTTTTTAATACTCCATCACTTTTCAAGGGTATTCGCCTCAGCACTGGAAGGAGAATCGCCCACTGCCGGGGACGGTTCATTCAATCCCTGACAGCTGCCCTGACATATTTCTCCCAAGCCTTGAAACCTGAGTGATAAGGCTCAGGAGTGGAATAATCCACAGACTCTGACTAAGCGCAGCGACTGCCATGGCCTTGCTGAACTCTCCCACTACAATTAGGTAATCACACTGGCAGACAAGCCTGATTCATATCGTTTTACCATCAGTAAAATGATATCTATCACCCCTACGACAGACCCGTTATTGCCACAAACCACTTCAACCTACCCAGTTAAAAAACCCTTGTAAAAGCAAAAAAAGGGACTTGGACATATTTTATGGCAAATTAACTTTTAACATATTCTCTCCTTCCATTTATTAAGATCACATTCGCGGCTGGCAGTTGCAGTGACATCTGTGCTCCTCACCAGCTGCAAGGTGGTACTGGGTGAGGGTTCATAGCACCCCCAAGGTGTTGGAAAGGATATAGGACAATCTAGAGGCAAATTGCCCTCCCCTTTTGCTCATCTCTCTCTGTTGACTCTGGAGGAAGCCCAGGCTAGGTGAGATTAGTTACATGGGATGAAACCTTTCCCAAGGATGAGTCTGTGCCCTAAGGAAGGCAAAGGCACCCAGACCCAAACTGAAGCTCTCTCTGGCCTGTTGATAGCGTACAGGAGCTGGGCCATCTTGTCTAGACCAAGCTTTTGCCAAGAAAGGTTGGGGCAGACGATCCTTGAGGTCCCTTCCAACCTGATATCCTACAATTCTATGATACTGAACTCCTTTAGCTCTGCTCCTACTGGACCCCTAATGCATGTCAATGAAAATAAAAAAGGAAACCTCACTGATTAAAAGGGGCTTTGCATCAGACCTACAGAGCACCCTGAAAATAAAGCCACATTCCCCCAGCCCTACCCAGTGCTGCCTCTCAGCCAGCCCAGGGAGGATTCATCACGACCTTCAGCCTCCAGTAAGTTCTCATCTACTGCCCATCCAAGAGGTCTTGAAGTCCCACCCTCTGATTTTGATTTAATTGCTGCTCTGGAAATGTGTTCTGGTCCTGCAGACATTTGGTCAACTGCTTGGTTGAAAGCACAGAGATGTTTCATTGGACTCCATGGACCTTAGTGCTAAGCCTTGACTAGGACTTCTCTTACTTCAAGGCAGACAAGGCTCTGCTTTGGCACTGCATCTGAGCTACTTTTCCCTGAAGGAAATGTCTCACAAAATGCAGAGCATCATCCAGGGCCATGCATATTTTTATTACATTTTATTACATTTAATACCTGCACTACAGAACACGAACTTCCTGTTATGGTGGCTGCTTATGTGCACTCATTGATCCCTAAACTGGCATTTGAATTTATTTCCCACTGGAGAACTCATTCATTATGGAGAAATAAGACTATTAAATGTATGATAAAGCATGTGTGTCAATAGATGAGGCTGGTGGTTACTTTACTGCACCTATCTAAACAATAGCTGGTAAATCTCTTTGCGATCACATAGGACCTTTTAAAATTAATAAGGAAGCAGTGATTATTAAGCAGCATTAAAAAAAAAAAAGAAAAGAAAAGAAAAAGTAATAGCTTGCCAGCGTTAGTTACCACGATGCGCACACACAGAGGTTTTGCCGTTGCAGCTGTGACTGCAGGGCAAAGGCAGCTCAGATGCACAGATTGCCAGCAAGCTGCTGACAGACCTACCCAGAGCACCAGTGGCCTCTTTCAGGTGTGTGCAGGTATGTGCGTGTTTATGTGGTTACAAGGGAGCAAGCTCTTATCTCCAGCAGCAGAGGAAGATGCCCAGAGGAGACCACGCAAGATGTTTTTATCAAGAATATGAGTATCCATACCCTTTTTTTTTTATCCTTAAACTGATTTTCTGCCCAACCAGCCTCTGGGGAGAAGCAGGATGACTGTACAAAGGTGCACCTTTCTTTTAGTTATATATATTTTTATTTTTTTTTTTCCCTGACTACAATGGGTGAATAAAAAGCAATAAAAACAAAACCTGAGCTCACCCATGGTAAGGGAAGGGTCCCTAAATCATGTTTTTTCTCACACAGTCAATGACTCTCTGGCCTCTCTCCTCACCTTCTGCAGCCATTTTCTTTGTACAGAGCTGTCATGCAATATCTCCCTTCAAGCCTTTGGTCTGCCAGTCCCGCTAATTCTTATTTCTTCACCTTCTCACTCTGGGAAGGTATTCAAGGCTGTTTACACTGACCTTGACTCACTATTATGTTGTGTCTGTCCCCCCCCTGCCATCCTGGACCTTGGCGCACAATTATTTCTGCACTGCCAGGAGTCTCCTGGCAGCAGGTAATACCCTTTGTTCACACTCATCCAAAAATACAACTTGGAACAAAATTCATAGCTGTGGTTGTGGTTGAGTGCTGGCTGGGGACAGGTGAGAAAGGAGCAGGTGGATGGCAGCACCAAACAGTGCCCTCAGCCCCTGATACCTACATATCCATTAGTTTTGGTGAGCTAAGGTTTGGCACAAAGGCAACTTATCCCACATCTGATATAAAGCTATTGCTCCCATTTGTTCTTTTGAATCTTCTTTAAAGTCTGAGTAAATTAAATAAAAGCCTGAATACAACCCTAAATTCTGGAGATAAAGAGCATCCTGAGATCTTCATGAAAGTAATGGAGGTTTCAGATGAAAACTCTCCCACTGGAATATCTAAAAATATATTCACCACAATTGATCACATTTCCTTTTGCTAATCAGATCTAATTTTTAACTTGCTGAACAGTCCAGCTTGTCATAGCAGTGGAGAACTAGGGACAACCTGTTGTTCTGAGGTATGCAGCAGTGATGTGGTTTATGCTTCAATGGGAACAGAGGAAAGACAGTGATGGCAAAGACAGACCAGACAATGAGAAAGGAAAAGGAAGATAGAGTAAGAAATGGATCTTTCCAAAATCAAGAGATACAAGTCCATAAAGAGTCTGAAATGGGATGTAAGAAGCAGCAGTGGCCAGAGTTTACTTTCTTTGAAACTCTTGGACAAATCAAACCAGTCCTCTCTGTGTCCATTTCTGAGGGCATTGAACAGTCCACAACTGCTACAACAATCCCATAAAAAAATATAGCCAGAATTTTTTTTTTTTTTTTTTTTTTTTAATAAACAAGGGTGCTTGATAAAACCAACCAACCAACCAAAAAACAAAGCCAAAACTAAAACCAAAAAAGCAGCTCAGTGCCCCTTTGGCCATGCTCTTAGACCTCCAAGAAACCAATGTCAAACTAAATAGATACAACATAACTCAGCAGATTTTCCTGAGCTCTAATTGAATTATAAGCCATTACTTTATGACTGTGTGTTCCAAAGCCTGCATATTCCCTGCCCAGCAGAATGATTTACTGGTGTAGCAGGGCATGGTGAGCTCATGGCAGGATCAGTGGGCAGAGTGGCTACAACCCTTCCAGGGACCATTCCAGGTGATGGTGGTCAAGTGACATGTCAGATGTGTAGGTTTGTGCTGCTGAGCTTCTGAAGACGGGTCACAGAGTTGTAACCAACTTCCCTCACACACTGATTTAGGTGAAACAGAGGGGGGAAGCAGTGACACACGAATGGCTGTGTTGGTCCCCATCCTGAGATAAATCAGCTATCTGTTTTTTTTCACAGTGCAGGCAAGGGCGGTTTATGAAGCAGCTGTCTGAAAGGAAATTTACTGGACAATTAAAAGTGCTGACTTTCAAGCGGTGTTCTCATGGTGGAGTCCAAAATTATTGGGTGTGAAATGCAAATAGATTTAACAGTTTTACTGCTATTTATATGACGTTCACCCATTCCCAGCTATTTTTCCTCCTCTTTTTTTCTCTGATTGTAAATGGTCCCAACTTTCACAGGTTTTAACAATCTCAGACACATGCAGTAAAACCTGAAGCACGCTCCAAGGCTGAACAAACCCAGATCAGTGGTGTGTGCAGTAAGGGAGGGTGGGTGAAAGTCAATTCTACCCTAAACCCTTAACAAAATATTAATTTAGAAATAAGCTGGTAATTACATTCAGCTTTGGGTCTGCCCCACAATCCTCTCAGGCAGTTCTTATTCAATAAGCTTTTGGCCAGGACCCAACAAACCTCCTACTTAAATAATCACAAATTGACCAAACTAGTTGCTCTCCAGCTCTAGGAAAACTTTCCTTGAGGAGGGATATGGGAAACTCATGGCATCACAGTGGGTCAGGATCCAGAGAAGTCTTGTTCCCATGGGCATTCCCATGAAGCACCCAACTCCCCAGATGCTCTCCTGAGGTTCAGCATGCTCTATCAGAGCTAGGATGGAGGTTTAATGAGTTTTTTTCCCTGCCTGACACATTCGTTAATGACCAAAACAGTCCATGGTTTAATTAAAGATTGACTGTTAGGATCGGTGAAGTAAGATTGTCTCAGGCTGGCCAGGCAGGGCCCTGGGAGTAGTATGAAGGGATGACCAGAGGAAGAAACAAAGTGAACAACCTCTCTGGAGCCTCCAGCACTTCAGAATTAGGAGTCTCATTCCTTTTGGCTTATCTGACTTCTTAGTTTAATCAAGGGCAAGTATCTATTATTCCTGCCTACCTCCTCCTGGATTTCATAAAAGGTGTCACTGAAGTCTTTGCTACAGAGAGGGATATTTTGTGTTACTTGTAATGGACCTTTTGTACCCATAATATCTGGCTCTGCAAGATTTACCAGTACTGGGGAGAAATATTTGCTTCTCAGACAATTTAGTCTGTTATGTGAGGTCCATTGTACCCAAACAACTCTAATCTCAACTTAATGTGGAGCCAGCTCTACACATTCTTTGTTTAGCTTACTGTTTCTGTGCTTGTGACCTTCACTATCTTTTATGAAGAGGATCAACAACCTCCCCAACCAGACTCTTTCATCCCTATCTTGTCTGTGAAATATTATTTGTTACTGCTTAAAAATTACCACAGCTGAAATCACGTACCATGTTTGTGGGTGAAGTGTCTGTTGTTAGCATGTTCAGATAGGCACATATATCCATACAGTCACCTGTCCATCTGTCATCCCATCACCGTAAGCTCAGTTCTGAACAATTAGCTCTAATAAATAGATGTAACGACGCTAGCATCCATACAAAACTCACCCGATTGCCTCCCTGTCCTTTGGAGAACTGATTTTGCTGAAATTCTTTCTCATATCTCTCTTTGAATGCAGCCCTGCTGAAAGAGAGGTTTCAAACAAGTGTTTAAGTAAAACCATAAATGAGATTTGTCTTGGTTCAGTCTCACCAAGCCGCTCACTTACCACCAGCCCTCCTCTGCCCTAGGTGTCCCCCAGCTATGGTGAAGACATGAAATACATTTCCAGGTGTCACAGACACAATAAGCCTGAATCAAAAGTGAGATGCAAGGACTACATCATATCTGTCTTTCTGCAATTGCTCTACTGTGTTACCACATAACCCTGCCAAGGTGCCTGCAGGTGGTTGTGTTTGACCCCACATATTATCTGAGGATCAACACCTGGTTTCCATGGTTAAGGTGAGGGTCAGCCACCCCTTTCCAGTCTGGGATTGGGGTTGAGAGCTGAGGGACTGGTACAACCTTCGTTAGGTCTCTCTCTTCCTTCAGTCCCCTCCGTCAGTGAATCTGAACCACAACCATCTGTTTGCAGCCGTTATGGTAGAAATCTATTCAGGTTTTCCTCCATTTCTCTTTTTATGGAAATTAAACCTGATGTGGAGAAAGCAGAGCAGTGTCTTGAATGTGAATGTCTTTCCCTCCACCCTCCAGTTACAGAGACCGTGTTCCTGTAACTCACCCATCAAGACAAACCCCCCAAGATCCTTCCCTGCAATCCAATAAATAATAATAATAGCCATTCTACCAACTCATATTTCTGAAAGCTGGCACTGATTTATTTTTTTGGCTCTTGCATCTGAAATATCTGAAAATATTCAATGGGATAATGAAAAAGCTCACTTTTAATTCTGAAGTGAAGTTTGCCAACCTGGAAGGTCTTTAATAATGATTTTCTGATGAACATACACTCACTGGGTCTCCACTTGGCAGCTACAATTTGATTAAATCCCTCTATATCTGTATATCATATATGCAAATGTAATTATAATCAGCTGGGGGGTGAACCATACAAATTTGGGGGCTCACTCAAATAGCTTTGACTTAGAAGAAACTGTGCTCCTAATTCAAATAAATAGGACAGCTCAGTGAAAACCATGCCTCTGCCAAGGGGATTTTGCTCCTGGTGCAGAGCAGAGCAGGAAAGCTCACACACAACTTTTATCATGCTTTTGTCTGGGGTTTCCCAGCTGGAAATGTCTCTGCTTGCACCCTGTAGCTTGCAGGCAATGAGTCTGACTCCTCCAAGAAGCACAACCACTACTCCACCTCTGTATGGACAGGGTGTAACCTGCGTGTGTTCATGTTATATGGCTGTTTGGCTCAGGAGCTCTTGGCCTTGAAGACAACGCACTGAAGGTCTGACATTCCCATCCATAGAGAAGAGGGCATGTCCAGGAAATCCTGGCTGGAGGTGGTGACCTCTCCAGATAGAAATAAGGATTAAATTAAATGCTTCCTGTGTGTGATGGAATACCTAGACATACTGGTATCTCCTCCTATGTGTCAGGCACCGTTGGGTCCAGTTCTTGAAGCTCAGGGCATCCTCAGACCTCTGCAAGCCCTGCGGCCCCCAGCCTGGCTCCCAGAGTAGGAGTGGCCACAGTTTTGTTTGACAAGTGTGTAGTCTCAGGATCCAAGTGCCTGAATCTCCAACTCCATAGGTAAGACTCCGTACATCTGTCAGCAAGTGCTGGACATGATGTGATGGACAGTTAAAGGGTGGGTCCATCTGAATTGGGATTTTTGTGAAAATTATGTCAACAGGGACTAAGCAGAGCAGATGGAGTTAAGAGCAGTGCTCTTGTTTCCAAGTGCTCTCTTAGCTGGTACTTTTGTAGGGCCAATGGCAGCTATTGGCCAGTATGCAGAAATGTGATAAACTCAAAACTTTGGTGGTACATCCCAAGTGGATCTGCAGCTCCCAGACCCCTAAATAAATGTGGGAGAACCTGAAGAATAGTTGAAATTACAGGATGGTCAGTATAACTAAATGCCAAGTCTGGAATTCCTCCTGGACACCACGGTACATCTGGATCCAGTCCTATGGACTCCTGTAGCGGAACAAAGCCAGTGCAAATGAAAAGAGAGCTGGGCTCCTGATACACATAAACATATGTATGTAAATATATCTATATCTGCATATTATTATTTTGCAATGAGACAGGGATCATTAGTTCTTTGCCTGTGTTCACTAGCCTCCCATTCAGGAAGACCAGATCATAATATATCCCATATTGACTTCTTTGAGGGGGAAAAAAAACAGAATCTTTATCCTTTCTTGGTTTACATTTCCCAGGAAGAATCATTTGAGAAATAAAATCATGTTTGGACTGTATGTGATTTTCTATTAACCAGAACAAGTTAATACCAACTTCAGGTCATGGTCTAAATAGTGAAGAAAGCAAAAGAAAGGAGGGCCAGAGAAGAGCTAAAGAGTTGCCAAGGGCATGTGATTTTATAGCTGCTAAAATGTCAAAAGTATAAGTCTGTACCATGGGGTGGGGGCAGACACACGTTAGAATAGGCTGATAGACTCAGAGTTGATTTCTAAATGGTATTTCACAGTGAATGGAGGATACGGCTGGACCAACAGACAGGAAATATTTTAACCAAGAAAATACAAATGGAGATTTTTGGAAGAAATTAGGGGCATGGGGTCAGGAGAGAAAGGAAATCATGCATAAGGTTGTGTTTGATCTTTCTGGATCAGCACTGAATAGGAAGAAGCCCAGCACTAGCCACCCTCCCGTCTGAGGCAAGGGCTAGTCAAGCTTCATCAAAGAAAACACACAGAAAACTAAGTTGAGATCAAGTTCAAGCAAAAGCTACACATGCTTCCCTAAGGAAAGTGATTTAAATGTGGTCAGCACTGAGTCCACCTTCTTATCAAGTATGACCACTGGACCAAGCAAAGTCTGACCACCACATCTGGAATTAAACAACTGGTGACTAACTGGGAGTTGAAGGGGGAGCAGGATGTTGAAATAGCCTTGTGGAAGAGGTTTCATTTCAACAGTGTCAAAGGATTGTATTTCAAATGTCATGTTGATTCATTTCATTTTGACTTTCATATTAAAACACTAATTGTATTATATATAAATGTTGACATTCTATTAATACATTAATAAGTTAATATTGTAGTATAATACAACAGTCAATAAAAAATGAATGGAAATGACACATACCAGATATGTGAGCCCCATCAAAAATGAAAATTCTCATGATCCCAACATTTTCAGAATTTTTTCTACCTCCAGTTTCATCTGTTCCACCCATATTGGGTCAGCCCAAACTGTCTCAGAGAGAACTGAAAGGAAGAAAAAGCTCGTAGGTTGGCTTTTAGCAATTGCATAGCTTTTACAGGTTCCCACATGATCTCCCACATCCCAGGGCAGAAGACCTTTGGAAAGACCACCTCAGTCTCATTTTTAATGTATGGCCCTTTTTCACATCTTCCTTCTCTCATTTTCAGCTCCAGGTTCATGGTGTTCCCCCCTCCATGCACCCTCCAGCCCATCAGGCCCCACACAGCACACTTAATGTAAAGGTCCACATTCATTCCTCAGCTGATGACACCAAGAGGAACAGGAGACAGTGTAACTGCTCAGACACTGGCATGAGAAATAAAAAAAGTTTCAACCCAAACCAAAATTCAATGAATATGCAAAAAGTTTTTATTTTTGACTGAACTCCCTGTGACAGCAGCTACTGCCTTTGCACATGATTTATGACAGAACTTCGCAGTAGTTAAGTACCCACTAACACTCATTTTTTGTGAGCATCTAGAGCTGGTTTGAAAAAGAACCCCCTCCATTACATGAAAATATGGGCACATTTTTCCTTTAAACAGAACTAAAAGAAAAAAAAAATAATGTTTGAGCCTCTTCCTTCTGGAAAACAAAACCTTTTTTTTTCTTTTTTTCAGTTGAATCCTTAAAATCTTTTGCCAAAAACCCAAAGCTTTTGCATTTTTGTCCAAAAAATAATACAATTGGGTTTTGAGGTATTCCTTTGGAAAGAAAGCAACATTTTGAGGCGAGCAGATGCTTTCTGTAGAAAAATGTCATCTTGTCAAAAGCACAATCTTCCTTCTTAAAGGGCTCTCGTGCCAGAAAGCATTCAATCAGCTCTGTTAGCATCCCTTACCCTCTTCCAGGGATAGCAACATGGTGACTGCTTTTTAACAAGATGAGCCTTCCAAGAGTAGTGAGGATTCATGAATTTCTGATCATATCAAGACTTGGTACAGAGGATTACAAACAGAGCCAGTCTCCGAACTATAGGATCCACCTACAGCATGGCGTGCAATTGCTGTTAATAATGTGACTCCACACTTAAATGCAATTCCTCTGTTGTATAAATATATATTTCCTCGGTGGGACACTGTGGTTACTTTAAGAAGCTGGAAGACATCAGAGCATCACGTTCCAAGCTTGGCATAGAGCATGAAGCCACCAGAATTAAATCAAAGCGCTTCTTTCTGGCAGGCGAAGCAAGTGTAATGAAAATTCCAGCCTTGATCCTCTGCCAGTGGTAGGCAGCAAATTGAGTGCATGCCTACCACTCCCAAACTGAAGTCCCTCAGTCTTGCCCGGGATGCCAACTACCAGCAGTACAAAAGATGAAAACAGTCTGCCAGACACAGCAAACCAAAGCACTCTCTTCATTAAGAGGAGCTTATTACTTTCTTCCAGCTCCACCCGTGAACAAATCCATCCTGCTCAATCTTGTTGGGACTAATCAAGGGAGGTTGACTGCTCGTGTTATTCTAGGAAAGCTTCTGAGATGTCTCCTCCAGCTACTAGGACCTGCCCCAATTAGCCCCCAAAAGATGCACGTTCTTTCCAACTGAGAGGTACAAGATCTCTGCAGTTGTAAAGACAATATCCAGTCAGGCTGGCTGGATAACTGAGAAGAAACATCACCAGGAGGAAAGGAGACTGAGTTTGTAGAGGAGGCAGGTTCACCAGGCTGGGTGGCTTTTACTCAGTCTCAAAGATCTGAGTAATATCAATTATTAAGAGGAAGTGAAGCTGTCTTTCTTCAAAGAAAAAATATCTTAATGGTGGTATGCGGCATATACTCTGCAGCTGGTGCTGTGAGGCCGCGTCAGACTGTCTGCTGTGCTGACCCGGTCAGCTCCCCCTCCACTGATGACAGAAGGAGCCATGGTCCAACCACTCCAGACAGTAAGGAACCTCAAATGTGCACCCAACCCTACCTCCGCC